>CM047876.1:20783311-20802818 GCA_026212405.1 Petrea volubilis | reverse complement strand
GGTGTTAATGTTCCAACCGTTTCGGACATCGCAATGTTCCGTTACGGCCGTTCCACTACCACGATGAAGCAAAAGAATAGCGGAACGGGCGCTATAACGCCACGACACCTTCGGCGCAAAGAATTAGAGAGATGAGGTATGAAATGTTTGCTAGGATTTCTAGGAAGAAAATTCCAAGTCACAAGAGAACCACCAAGGAAAATGCAAACACCAGTCAGCGAATTTCTTGTGTTAGGGCAAATAAGTGAAGTGAAGAGCCAACATGGAAGAAAAGGCTAGCAGATGGAAAGGATTTGAGATAGCGGAGTACATGGAGTGCAGCATCCTAATGAGCTTGAATAGGGGAGTTCAAGAATTAACTCAACTATTGAGTAGCAAAGGCAATATCGAGCCTAGTCATGTTTCGGTAAATTAAACACCTAATCAAATGGCGATTTTGCTCAGGTGCAGAAAATGGTGAAGTAGCATCGACAGTGAGCTTGAAACCTTTAGGTAAAGGAGTAGAGGCTGGTTTGGCTCTCAATAAACCAATATTGTGAAGGATGTCCAAATCATACTTCCTCTAGTTAAGATACAATCTTGAGGGGGAACAGGCAATTTCAATGCCAAGGAAATACTTGGCATCCCCAAAATCCTTAATTTTTTTTTTGGTTTGCCCACCCGGTTCACCGGAGCTTTGCCCCGACTACGTCCGGATCCGACCCGGGTCGCGCACCTGGCATTGGTGGGTGAGTCTCCCAACAGGGATTTCTGCATACACTGGGGTTCGAAACCGAGACCCTGCTTAAGCGATACCGAGCCGCTTACCACTCGGACCAACCCCCGTTAATAGTGAACTGTTGATGAAGCAAAACTTTGACCAAAGTAATGTCATGCTCAAAAGTGCCTATGATCAACACATCTTCCACATACATTAAAAGATCCAGAAAAAATTTGAATTTGTGGTTCTGGTGAAGAGACAACGATCATTTTTTGATTAAGTAAAACCAAACTATTGAAGCTTGGAGGTGAATTCCAAGTTCCACTCTCTAGATGCCTGTTTAAGGCCATATAATGACTTGATATGCTTGCATAATTGGTATCTAATTGATGAATATGCCAAGAGTTAGAAGCTGCCAAAGCCAAAAGTATTCTAACTATGACCAATTTAGCTACAGGGGAAAATGAGTCAAAATAGTCAAGCCCTTCTACTTGATTTTAGCACTCGGCCACTAACCAGGCTTTGAACCTGTCCACTGATCCATTAGACAACCTCTTAATCTTATACACCCATTTTGAACTAATAGCTTTCTTTCCAGGTTTGATTCTTTTCAAAAGCCTTAAGCTCAAGATTCATGGCATCAATCCACCATGGATCAGTACAAGCTTGTTTATAAGAACAAGGCTCTAATACCATGTCAAGATTTCTAGAGAGAGAATTTGGGTAAATTGAATTCATTGATCTGAGAGGAAATTGAATATAGACTTGCTGTTTATAGACGGTAACAAACCTAATAGCTAAGAAAGGAAAAGCGAGAAAAGACAAGAATATCCTTACAAAATTGCTAACTAAGTACACCTATAAAAACAGACTAATTGTATTTAATTAAAATATGTACATAGTTCTACAATGTTTAATACTTCCTTTGTTCCATAAAAGATATCATTCCTGACCAAAAAAATAAAATAAAAGATATCATTTAAAATTATTGCACAAGGATTAAGAAAATGAATTAACAATATTAATTATAGATTTATTTGACTAAAATATCCCCATAATTAATGAGTTGTTGGGAGATTTTTTAAGAATTTAAAAAAGCGTATTAATTAGAGTCTAAAGGCATATTAAGGAGGAGGGGGGGGGAATCAATGGATTCCCTCTTGAAATGTGAGAAAAATATATATTATGAGATACAAAATATTTCAAAAATGATATCTATCATGTGATAAAGGGAGTATATTTAACTCACTCCCCATGTGTAGTAGACAATATTGTTTTTCGTCAAACCTTTTTTAATTATTGGATATGGAAACAAATGATAAAACTCTCGTGGTACTAATCTAACTATTGTGTATTTAGGATCAGGCCCGGAAAGCAAACCTATGGGCCGAATAATTTCATTCATAATTTATTGTACAATTTTCCAGTCAGACCAGCTAGGACTTTTTCTTTCTTTTTTTTTTTCTTTTTAATAAAAACTAATAATGCCGCACATTCTATGCATGTACAAAATATAAAAATTATATATCTTAATTTAGTACTTAAATTATTTTAGAATTAAAATATAAATATATTATAAAATTTCTTTAATAAGAATATTTTTTTAAGAACAATTTGACATAATTTATTAAATAAAAATAAGCTAAAAATAAAAACATTTGAGAATAATTATACAAAATAAAATTACATGATAAAGAAATAAACACAAAAGAATAAAAAACATCGGATAATCGTAATTAGAGAAATTATTTGTGTGTGTGTGTGTGAGAGAGAGAGAGAGAGAGTGAGAGAGAGAGAGCTAAAAACATTAATTATTGATTTAAAAGAACTTTTATTAAAAATGGGTTTCAACTTTCAAAATTCAAAATAATCTAGAAAGTGGTTTGTGGGATGACAAAATGGGTTTTCAAATTTGATTGTGAAATTATAATATGGGACAATTACACTAGAGTACCCTGAGGTTTGCCTAAATTATAAATAAAATCCTCATTTTTGGAAAATTACCTAACAAACCCTGAGATTTGCAAATATTTTACAATGTCAACCTTTTGCCTACAAATGTTAGGGTTTGTAACGGAAACTGTCAAATTTTTATTCGTTCTTCCTATTTTACCCTTTTGGTCAATGTTTGAACAGATTTGACTAATTTTTAGGACTAAAATGCCCTTTGGAGTTGATACATATAGAAATATTTGATAGTAATAAGGGTTACAATAAGATCGGGTTTGATACATGTAGAAATATTTTATAATAATAAGGGTTACAGCAAAATCAGATTTGACCCACAGGGCATTTTAGTCCTAAAAAATTAATCAAATTTGTTCAAATTTTGACCCAAAGGGTAAAATAAAAAGAACGAACAAAAATTTGACGGCTTCCGTTACAAACCCTAACGTTTGTAAGTACAAGGTTAACATTGTAAAACATTTGCAAATCCCAGGATTTGTTAGGTAATTTTTCAAGAATGAGGGTTTTATTTGTAATTTAGGCAAACCTCATGGTACCCCAGTGTAATTATCCCTTATAATATTGTCCTCTCTATTTACTTTTTTGTTGCATGTGTTTACTAATTAAAAGGGTAAAATTGGCACATCAAAATTTGGTATCCCAATTGAATTGATTTCATGGGATAGCCTCAATTTTACATAGCTCTATTTATTTCACATAGAATCAAAGGGCAACTTTTGTAAAATTATAAAAAAAAAAATTGTCATTTGTAAGATAAAAATGACTTTCTTTTTTTATAATAGTATAGATAAGCATGCATTTCACTTGATATATAGTTCGTATATCAATCTTGTTTTCATTATCTTTAAAATTCTAGTCCTGCTCAATCAAAATTAAGAATGTATAAATTGAGAATAACTTCTTTAATATGGTCCCGATATTGTACCTATTACAATCTTCAAATACTTTTGCTTTGGTTAAAAGTAAAATAAAATATTGTCATAGCATTAAAATATTTCCTCTTTCAAACTAACTTAAAAACTACGTTAAAAGATATAGCAATATATATATATATATATATATAGAGAGAGAGAGAGAGAGAAAGAGTCCAGTGATAAAATTATCATCAATTATATATACACTAATATTTAGCCTTGGAAGATCAAAAATAAATATCTTTATTTATATATATATATATATATAAAAATTTCTATTATAAAAAATATTTGATAAAAATAAATTAGCTTTTTTATAATATAAATTGGCAAATAAATATATTAGAAAAATTATATAATAATAGAATATGTTTTTATCTCCGTGCTAATTATGGTATAATTAAGGTAAGGAAGTTTTTAAAAATTTATGTATAAAATTTTTTAATAATTATTCAAGAAAATGATAAATATTGCAAACAAAATATCAATTTAGTTATTTGTTTGAATTAAATTATTCCATCTTATTTTAAATACTTGAAAATTGGTGGGTTCTTTTGAATAAACATAAATCACAGATATACTTATTTAAATTTATACAAAATGTACTTGAATTTTATACATGGCAAAATAAAATTAAATGAGACTATCCATATGTCCGCTTATTCAAATAGTTTCAAGATTTCTAAATTAACTATATATATATATATATATATAGAGAGAGAGAGAGAGAGAGAGAGAGATTAAGTGATAAAATATTTTGTAATTACTCATGCATAAAAATAATTTTCACAAACTCAAAATAGGAACAATATAATAACTGTTGCTTATATTGTGAATTAGTGGTAATTGTCTGCAACTTAAAACTTACAAAAATTTAGGACTTCATATCGCCCACTAATTGGTATGATGAGATTTCCACTAATATTAAAGAAGAAAAAATAGAGAATAACATCTGTTCCTCATATTTGTTCAATTAATTTTCCATATTAGAGAAAATGTGGGAAAATCTCAGTTTTGGTCCTGAACATTTACCCCATTTTGATTTTAGTCCACTTATTTGGAAAATCTTACATTGCATCCATTTTGTTTTAATTTGTATCAATTTTAGTACCCTACTAATTTTTTGACCCCTATCTTATATAAAATTGCAAAAAGACCCCTCTATTAAAACACAGGCGAAAAGCCTCCCATCCACCCAAAAAAAGGAGTTGGTATATTTGATATGGAGTCGTGGTGGAGAACAGTGTCACCCGACGGTTGCACTGCCTAACCGTGGGCCTTCAGACATTTTTTCTTAATTTTTCACACAGATTTGCTCTTCATCTCATGGGCAATCTAACCATGCGCTTAATTTAAGGACATATGTTACCTTTGATATTATCAAAATTAATACCTTAAAAATATTTATTTAAATAATTACAAATATTAATTTTATTTCACTATTGAGTAAAATAACAATAACCCTCAATCAATTTAAATAAATAAGTCATATAATTGAATTTATTTTATTAAAATTAGTTATTTGTTCTCCGAGTAGCTAATCAAATTAGTAATTTTTCGTTAAATATATAAATCAAACATTTGTAGTTTGATTAATTAATTCAACTGGTCAATTAATACAAGTATAATCACATCACATTGAATATGAGACACGTCCCTTCTTCAGTCCTCCAATGACCTCAAGCCAAATTTATTTGCTAAATAAACCGTTAGCTATTGTGTTTAAAACGTATATATAAATGAGTACTATGTATATATATATATATATATAATCAAACTTTATATTAATATCAATAGGCACCTCAAAGTATGCATTCTACAAAATATGAATTTTATTAATAAATTCAACTATGTACTGGATTTACTAAGTGTGACATAAAATAACTATCTTGGTCTGTCAAATACAAGGTTCTCTTTTTTTTATCATATTATCTCTCTCTCCTATTTTTTCTCTACTCGGATTCAACGTTGTTTTATTTTTATTTTTTTAATTTTACATTCTCAATATATTCTCTTGCTTCTATCTCATGTCACACTATTTAATACTTTTTGTAGTTCTCATATTCAAATGTCTTTCTATTAATCACATAAATTTGTTTTATTTTAAATAAATTACTTTACTTTTCACTTATAATAAAATTAATAAATAGTAAAATTATTCATATATAAAATTCAAAAATTTTAAGATGTAATTTATTGAAATTTAAATGCATAGTTAAATAATATATATATCTTTCTTTCATTATTTCATACTATTAGAATGATTGATACTTTTTAATTTATAACATTAGTTATACACATCAATAAACAAATTTTTCAAAAAAAAAACCATTAAAGTGGGATCTAAATTGATAAGGGGCCACAAAATTTTTAAAAAAAAGTCAAATAAAAATTTTGCCACGGACAAATTTGGTCGCAAAAAGGTCAATGATACAAAAGAACTTTGTGACCAAAAAAAGTCGGTTGCAAAAGCGACGATGAAGTTGGAAACTGACAACGTCGGTCGCAAGTGTCACTTAACATTTTTGCAACGATGAAGTTGACATCTGACAACGTCGGTCGCCCTAAATTTGGTCATTTCTAATTTTTTTTTTTTCTTTTAAACTGTCGCAAAGGTGGTCGCAAATTAAGGGGAGAGACATAGTAACATGTCCGCATTTTATGCAGCAAATTAAACATATATATCATAAAATGATGAAGGGTGTCGGAATTTTTTATTTTTCAACCTACTTTGGGACCAGTTCGGATCCTCAGCTACGAAACAGTACTACATCTCCTCCTACACTCATCAATGCATGCTATATGTATTGGTGAGCAGTTGAGATAAAGAAAAAGAAAAACTTAGGATATAGAAATTTTTTTGAAGATTTTCTTTCCTTATCTGAACCGTTCACCAATACACGTGGCGTGCATTGATGAGTGTGGGAGGAGATGTAGCACCGGTTTATAACAGAGGATCTGGATTGCTTTGGGACAGTAAAATTAGTTCATTAAGATAAAAATTCAAGTGAAAGTATACGAACTTTGCAAATAAAAGTTTGAAAAATTAAATATTAATCAAGAATGCATTACACGAGAATTAATTATATTTTTTTTGTTATTGTCCAAGTTGATTTCTCATAGTCGTTTTCGTGATATGTAACCAAACTATATATCATGTAATTATCTATTTAATTTGATTCCTCAATCATTTTATTTTTAGAGATTGATGAAAGTGTTGATTAACATCAAATTCTAAATTTTTATTTTATGATTACAAGACTATAGTATTCACTAATTTGTTATAATACTCGCCTAAAGCAAACAAAGCTACCACTTTAAATTTTCCTTATTTATAATAAATCAATATTGAGTGGTATTTTCTGAGTTGAGCGGGGTCATTACGCCATACTCTTTAGGAAGCAACAACTACGTACAAAGAGTGAAAGTAGAGAGAGAAAATAGTGAATAATGAAGTTAATATAAGTATCAAGATAATGGATATTTACAGCTATTGGAAATAGAATTATTTCATAAGAGATGAGACACTTCTTACAATGTTCTTTACCACTTCAGTGGCATAAAATTTCTTAAAATCTTCAAATAAACATCACTCTAAACTCCAACATAATCTTTAAGTTTGGAATTTTTCAATTACGCAATGATATCACATTAGGAAAAAAAAAAATTTCCCAACATGATCCGAACATTAAATTATATCTATATTATTATGTAAAGTGCCAGCACCCTCTATGATTGCTTTTGGTGTCTTTCATGTCTTAACATCCTTAATATCTCCAAATCTATATTTTCTCTCTTCTATCGCGCTAATTATATTTTCTCACATTCTCTCTCTTTCTTTCTCTGTCATCTCCGACCATGCAACATTATTTATTTTTTTTCCTTTTTTGCATTTTTTTCTTAGTGTAGTGATTTTATTTTTTGAAATTATTTTTCTCTTCACTTATAATTATTTTACAAAAATATTGAAATTAGTTTTAAAAGTATATACTCATTCAAGAAATATAGTCAATATTTATAATTTTATCCTACCAAAATTTAAATATTTTATAAAATCTCATATATATATATATAATTATTTTACACATGCATAGTATGTGCTCATTATATTAGTACAAATTATTTGACAAGTATAATACACTCACCACATGATTACCAACGATTTGGTAGAGACGAATGAGGGTTGGAATTTCCCATCCATTACATATTTGGTTCATGTCTTAATCAGTTCTCAAATTGGGTGTGAAGGGTAATAATATGTGGGCTGACCCACAATATACAAATAGAAAACATTTCGACTTGTTTTGAATCAAGATGACTCTACGTAGGCAGGGTCTTATTTCTTGGTAAGGGCTTCATGGACCGGGCCCAGTGAGATTGGGCCGAAATATCTCATTATGTCTAAAGCTAATCAGTTTTAAGTTACGGGCTCAGCGCCCATGACCTTGCTTTTTTTTGAGATGTAGATCTAACCCTTACACAATTGGGCACTGGCCTGTAGGACCAGTAACAGGGGCAGGGGTGACAAATGAGTGGGTTGGGTTGGGTTGGGTTGGGTTTATATGGATTGGGTTGGGTGTATAATGGGTCCAAAAATATAGATTTGAAATGAGTTGGATTTGGGTTGGATTAGGCCCAAATGGGTCCAAAGTAAATGAATGTGTATTCACTAAATGTCCAATTAGTAAATATAGCGGATTGTTAATTAACCGTTTATCAATAATTATTAAAGATATCTAATTAAAAAGAATACAAGGCCCGTTGACCCTGTTATTAATTACAAGACCTATTCTTATTCTCTTTTGTATTATTTTATATTGCCATTTGACTATATATCATTATTAAATCCAAGATTATCGTTGATTAATACTATTATTATTAATGTCGACAAACTTGAAATTAGCTTGTTCAATCCCAAGATAGATGTATTGTTGTTTGATTATTATTAAGCTAGCATAAATCCTGTGCTAATGCCTGGAAAATTCAAATGAAATTATAATTGATAAGAAGTATGTGTTTAAATTTGATATGTAGTATATTATTTATCAAGGGCGAATTACGTTTACCTCCCCTGAGGTATGCCTTATTTACAAAAAACACCCCGACGTTTGAAAAATTACAATTGCCCCCCTGAATTAAAGGGGTAATTACAATTCACACCAAAAAATCACTGAACCTCCAAAAATACCCTCAAATAATTTAAGCAAAAAATAAATAAATAAATAAATAAAATGAAAACCCCAAAATACCCTTTCTTCATCTTTTTTTTTTCTTTTTTGTCACTTTTTTCTTTAATTTTATGTTTTCTCTTTATCTTTATTAGCCTATAAAAAAAATTTGAATTGGTTTTCTCTCTCTCTCTCTCTCTCTCTCTCTCTCTCTCTCTCTCTCTCCCCCCCCCCACCCCCATCCCTCCCTCCCCCACGCCTCCCCCTCCCCCTCCCCCTCCCCCAAAGGTTGCAGCGACGGAGGCCTACGGCGGATGGCGGGCGACGGCGGACGAGTGGCGGCGGCCTCCCTCTCGATCTCTCTCTCTCTCCCCGTCCCTCTCTCTCTCTCTCTCCTCCCCTCCCCCCATCCCTCCCTACCCCCGGCCTTCCCCCTCCCCCTCCTCCTCCTCCTCCTCCCCCAACGGTTGCAGGGCTAGAGGAGACGGCAGACGGCGGGCAATGGCGGACGAGCTGCGGCGGCGGGGGGGGAGGTCGTCCCTCTCTCTCTCTCTCTCTCTCTTTCTCTCCCCGTCCCTCTCTCTCTCTTTATCTCTCTCCCCCATCCCTCCCTCCCCCAGCCCTCGCCCTCCCCCAACGATTGCAGATCTGGAGGTGACGGCGGATGAGCGGCGGCGGCGATGGGCGGAGGCTTTCCCTCTCTCTCTCTCGCCCCCCATCCCTCTCGATCCCTCTCTCTCTCCCCCTCCCTCTCTCTCTCTCCCCCCATCCTTTCCCCCCCACCCGCTCCCCCAACGATTTCTGGGCTGGAGGTGAGCGGCGGCTGCGGGCGGCGACGGCGGGCGGCGGCGAGCGGCGGCGACGGAGGTGGAGAAGAAGGAAAAAGGAGAAAGAAAAGAAAGGAAAGAGTGGGAAAAAAAAAAGAAATTAAGAATTTTTTTAATTATATATATAATATATATTGTAATTTTTTATATTTATAAAAATAAAATATATAGGATTATAAGATTTAATTTTTTAAAAAATATTTAAATATATATATAAGAGAACAAAAAACCCTCACAAGGACAAAATAGTCATTTCAATATAGTCAAATTTCATTGAAGGGTATTTTTGGAAGTTCAGTGATTTTTTGGTGTGAATTGTAATTACCCCTTTAATTCAGGGGGGTAATTGTAATTTTCCAAACGTCGGGGTGTTTTTTGTAAATAAGGCATACCTCAGGGGAGGTAAACGTAATTTTCTCTATTTATCAAAGTAACAAATAATAATTGTAAAATGAATAGATAAAAGTATATATATTTCAAATAAAACTATACAATTTTGATAGTATTGATCATTTTCATTTGTTAATTTTAATGATCAACTTTGGTATTAAATAACCTTTCAATATTATATAATATATTCATATTAGGTGCTTCTCACACAATCTTTTAGAGGAATTGAGTGGTTCCCAATCACTTTGAACCTTTGGGTCCAAAAAAGAAGAATAAAAACAAAGAGATATTTTGATGAAAAAGGTGTGACAATTAAAATGAAGATAATTAAAACATAAATCAAGAAAAGAAATGTGATAAATAAAGATAAAAAGTTATTAAAATAAAATATTAAATGAAAAGAGAAAACAACAATTTCTAGGGGGAAAATTTTCACAATGTGTGAAATAACAATAATTGTAAAATCAAAAATAAAAATAGGTGAAAATATAAGATGTATCAATTTTTACCAAATAGCTTTTTATACAATGTATTATATATAAAAAATGTATAAAACAAACAAACCGACAAATTTGTAAAAACTATTAAATTTTTAAAAGATAAAAAGTCAAATACAATAAACCTCAAAGTGAAAGCATGAAGCTTAAAAAACAAAAAGCTAATCAATAAAAGCAAATTAAGTGAAAATTACAAATACAAACAACTAAGGTGAAGATAAGTAAAAACAAATAAAGGAAAGAAGAACTGAAAAAATAACAATAAAAAAATTACTCAAATGACATATTAATTGAAAAGAACACACTATAGCTTCTCAGGGGGAAAATATTCTACAATGTGCAAAATAACACCAATATTAAAATTAAAAACAAAATTAGGTGAAAATATAAGATGCATCAACTTTTACCAGATTGCCTTTTATACAATATATTATATATAAAAAGTGTATAAAATAAATAAACCAACAAACTTGTATAAACTTTTAAAAGGTAAACATTCAAATACAATAAACCTCAAAGTGGAATCATAAAGTAAACAAAATAGGAGAGAAGGCTAATCAACAAAAAAGCATATTAAGTGAAAATTACAAATAGTGTTGTAAGTCATAGATACCAAATAGCAAATATAAATCACCATTGATTACAATATTTCAACTCAAAATATCATATCTATACAAAAATAATGTTGTTAATTATTTGTCTTAAAAATCACTTGCCAAGATTAATGAGAATTAGATACTTATCCCAACATCACCAATCAATAGAAAAATTCATAAAAAAAAAAAAGGAAAATACAAATCAAATCAAGGCAACCAAAAAAGGCTTAGCAATTGAACACAATCAAATCCATATTCACTAGGAAAAAGAAAAGAAAAAGACAACTAAAGTTTACTCATACAAAAAAAAAACTGATAATTAAGTGAATAGTTTTGTAAAGATGCATAATTAAAACTATGAGAAACAAATTATAATAGAAGAATAAAACAAAAAAGGCAATAATTCTATAAATAAGAAATAAACAACAAAACAAAAATGTCTACATAAAAGAATGCGCAAGAAGATAAAAATGACAATTTAAGATTAATGAGAAGTAAGATTGCTTACCTATAAAACAAGGAAGACAAAAAAGATTAGATGAACATGGGTGAAGGGTAGTCGCTTTGGGTTAAGGAATTAGGAAGAAGGTTTTATTAGGGTTTTTTGAGAGAGAGAGTAGATAAAGAGGAAGGAAACGGCTTTTTGGGGAAAGGGTTATCGATAAATGAAGAAGTAATCCACATTAAAAGATCTAATGATATTCAAATTTTGAATGTTGTAGAATACCAAGAGAGTTATAAAATAAATCAATGAGAATTTTTTATTTTAATTAAAAAATTCTAAATTCTAGAAAACCTATTGAGATTCAAATTTTGAATGTTTTAGATATAGGAAACCAATAGTCATAAAATAACTAATGAGAATTTTCTGTTTTAATTAAAAAAGTTCAAAATTATAGAAAATTAGAATTTGGTTAAAATTGGATGAATTTGAGTCAAACACCTTTCTCAAATATATAATAGTATTGATTCAAGATTATCGTTGATTAATACTATTATGATTAATGTCGGCAACCTGAAATTAGCTAGTTCAATCCCAAGTTTTGTACACTAATAACTATTAAGAAGTATAATTAATAATTGGTTAAATTCTCCACGCAAATCAATGAATACAATTGAGTATAATTTATTTCTTTCTTTCCCTTTTTCCTTTTTTTTTTTTTGTTGAATTTGGTTTTCTTTTGTCTTGAGCACTACACATTACATAAAAATAAAATATTGATATAAATAAATAAATAAATAAAAGGAAATTTCATCATCTATTGCGTGGCAAATGAGGAAAATAGCCAAAATTAAGGTCTGGTGGAGCAAATTGAGCAGAAGGCAGTCCAGGGCTACCTCCACTTTGAATCTTTAATGCTTCTAATGCCTTTGCTTCTAATGTCAAGAATCAAAAAATTAGTTGGTTTTAAAATAATTACAATTTTTTTTCTTTCTATGATTATATAAGCAATTACATAAAAATTTCGTAGAGAGAGAGAGAGAGAGAGAGAGAGGGAGAGGGTAGGTTTTTTTAAGTATTTTGGATTAAATATCCATATCCATTTTAAATTCATTCCAAATACAATAGGATCCATTTTAAACCAATTATAAACTCAAAACCATCTTAGCCCAATTGAATCCATACCAACCCAACCCAAAACTAGTTGGGTTGGGTTGTAACCCATTTTGACACCCCTGCGGGGGGCTTAAACTTAGCAACATAAGCTCTTGGATTCGAACCTCTTTTCCTTTGTCATTTTTCCGTGGGTGAGTGTGGGTGTGTGTGGGGTATTTCGATTGACATTTATAGAATATTTCGACTGGATTACATAAAAAAAAAAAAAAGGCTTTACACAATTGGATCTTATTATCTTAACAAGGTTAATGGATATGTATCTCATTTTTAGATGCATAGAGAGTATAGCCAAAAGTTCGAATTCTGACTTTATAGGTGGTTTGTACGCATATCATTATATATATATAAAAAAAAAAGGTTAACGGGAAAAAATGTGTTAGGATTTTAACTACTCCACAAACCGTTGCTTGGTAGACATAAGTCCCAAAGAAAAACGCCTATTGGTTTAAAAGGCCATTGAAATGCTGTCAAGGCAGTGCCCCACTTTTACTCCTGTCTTTGTTCCATTTTGAATAGACTTATGTAGCATTTCAGAAACTAAGTAAAGCATTAACTAGATTACACTGTACATCGATACAAGATACCTAAACATTTGTTAATTTGATTTTTTATACTTTTAAAGTTTTAGTCAGTTATATGCTCATCTTAAAATTAATACAATAATTTTCATTTTTTTGTCTTACCAATAATTCTCAGTAAATTTAACCAATTACCAGTTGGTCTAGCGAGATGATGCGTCAGATCCCTTAAGGTCAAAGGTTCGAACCTTTGCGTTGTGAATGTAGCAATTGGGTTGAGAGGGTTGCCCCGGTAATGGGCCTTTACAATACCCGATCCGAATTAATCGGCCAATAAACCGAAACCTAGTGGATAAAACCAAAAAAACAAAAAAAAAAATTCGCAGTATATTTGTCTTACCTTTTGGCGATGACCAAATTTTAACACAAGAAGGGGTGTTTGAGAATACTAATAAAGCAGGATTTTGTCAAAATTTCCATTCTTTAGAAGAACAAGAAATGAATAATTTCAAATTCACGAGGGCTTTGTTCCAACTTTTATCAAGACTCTTCTTTTTTTTTCTTTATCTTTTTCTTTCTTTGTACATTTCAATTTTTGAAAATTTGAAACTTAAATGAGAGAGGAATATGAATATGATGCAACCATTTACATATAATGAAACTATTTTTAAAAAAAAATCCAAATGACGATGTATCACTACCCTTATGTTATGATTGCATTCAAAGAGTTGAAAAGTTGAAGCTTCGAACACAATAGAACTAACCTCAATAATCAACTAAATAAATGAATCCAAAATGGGATAGACATTAGGCCACTATTCAAACATTGCTCGTTTTACAAGCTAGAACATTCTACTCATACGAGATTTTTCCTTATTTCCAGAATGTTCTAATTATTCTAATTGTCACTAAAAAGAAAAGCATCCAAAAAAAAAACAAAAAACAAAAAAAAAAAAGGTCATACACTGGACAAATTTTGCATCCCATGTATATTATAAAGTAATCCCTTATTCTCAAATTATTATTATTATTAGTCATTTTAGAATTTATTTTTTCATCATATTTGTCAAGAAAGTATTTATTTTTATTTATTTATTTATTTTCAAATTTATTCTATTTTTTAAAAACTAACCTTCCGTTTGGTTCTAAGATTTTGGTAAGGAAAAGAGGATGGAAAATTTTTTTTGTGCTTGAAATGATAGTACTCTATATTTTTATTTTTGATCCTTTTCATTTTCCTCTCACTTTTCCTCACCAAAATTCTTGTTCCAAACATAGCCTAAAAGTTATTGGTTTTCGTGATACAATTTCCTAAGGAAGGTATTGTGGTTCGAGTATTGTCGATTTATCCAAAAATGAGTCTATTGATTGACTTAATTGATTTGTGTGCAAAAATATTATACGACTAATAATTTGAGATTGAGGAAGTGCAACCATAATGAGAACTTGTAATTATATGCGTTAACTCGAAAAAGATTAAAACCTCAACGAATGAAAAAAGAAAATAACAAATAAATAACAAATTAAGAAGAAATGACAAAAGTCTCATATGGGCTTGAAATTTCTACTCAGCCCATTTACATTACCAAAAAGGCCCAATAAATCTTGCCTGTACGGCATGTACAACCCCTGTGCAGGTTTCACCGCCGTCCCGATTATACTCTGATTTTCTTCTCATTTTCCTTGAATACGAAACTGCCCTTACTTCCATCGGTATGGCTCCGATGCAAAAGGTCTTTCAACTTCCATCTCTTAGAATCAAAGCCGGCGGAGCTACTCTTCTCGTGCTGCCCCTCCGCCGACTTCGGCCTCCACACGCAATACGTTTCCGCCGGCACGCCGTCGAGCACCTCGGCCTCCGACGACATCGTCATCGTCGTTTTCCTTTCCTCCATAAACAGCTTCCTCAACGGAGCCCTAATCTTCGGAGCCTCCTTTGAAGGCACCGAATTCGGGGCGCCATTTTCTAATTTGTGATTAATTTCTTTACGAAATTTCGCGTGAACTAGCAGAGAATCTCGATTGAAAACCGGGTAAACGGGGCGGATCTTACCGCCGTGGAAGATCTCATCCGCCGACATCGGAGACGACGACTCGAAATTCCCCGTCGACGCGAACTCAAACTCTTCTTCTTCTTCACCGGCATCTGAAGTTTCTCGCCTTTCGAAACAAAACTCATCGGAGAATTCATCGGAATCGAATTCCCCGACGACCCGCCCGGCGATTCGGGAGAGTTTACTATCGGAATAGGTGTTGAAGCTAGGCGAGTGCGAGATCACTGAACCCGCCTGCATTTTGTTATTTTCCAACCTAAAACCTCTTCAAGGAAAATTACAGTTCAGCAATGGCGGAGAACACCTTCAGTGTGTGTGGAGTGTGGGTGGTGGTTGACAGGAAACGCAGAGGGTGGTGATCAGCAGGGCAGATTTTATAACTGTTGGAAATTGTATTCATCATACTGTTTGGAAAGCAAACAAAAACATTTTGAGTGACCAATAAAAAAATTACAAAAAAAAAAATATATGGTTGTGATCGGGTGGGCTGAGGTGTAGACGCAGATATTATGGCTGCGTTATTTTTAAAATGAGAAAGGAAGATCAAAGATCACCGAGTTTAGGTTACGGAGAGTTTGACTTTTGACTTTTTGTTATGATTTGGACGGTCGAGTTTCAAGGGAGACTCTAGGTGCACCGTAAAACGTTCACATCTATGTTTATTTTTTTTTTGATTTCCTAGGGTATCCCTCCGGCCGACAGCCAGAGGACTAATCCCCCGTCCCTACTGTCAGCGCACTAAGCGGTAGGGGACTGGCCAAATGGTTTGCTCCATTCACATGGGTAGGGATCGAACCCCCAACCTCATGCTTAAGGGACGAGGTGCTGAACCACCACGCCAACCATGTTGGTTACACATCTATGTTTATAATAATAACAAAACAAAGTAAATTACGTTTCGATTCATTGATATATAATATAATTATAAATTAATTTTTATCATTTTAAAAATTACAAATATTTTGTGAGGTATATACTAATTTTAAAAAAATCATAATTTATCGAGATGAGTTATAATTGTTAATTCTATTTTTTATAGTTTCGATAGATTCTGAGATGGGATTTGCATTAGTATATACAAATACAAGGCATAGAAAATATATATACAGTCAATTTCAATAAAAAAGTGGTAGTGGTATCGGATTATAAATAATTGTGATGGTGTAAAATAAAGTTATTTCATAAAGGTTAGCGAAATCACAAAATTAATTGAGAAATTTCATTAAGTTTGGTGTTGCGCAATTCTTAATGGTCACGATGACTCTTATGACTGCAAATAAATTATCTTATGACCATCCATATTAAAGTTGACAAAAAAAATTATTAACCTCGAATGTATATCTGTAGTTTCTAAAATAATATGAACTAATTTATAATTAGTTCACACGTCAAGGTTGTATATGTAATTTGCCTAAACAAATGTAAAATGAAATCTCAAAAGTTGGGCGGGTAGGAAGGAGAATCAGCCAACCATACTTTCTTGAACAAATCAACAAGAAAAATAAAAGAAAGAAAAATAAATAAAAAATATTTACATTATATGAGTAGATAGACTACCTAAGTTTCCAATAAGAAATCATCATGCTAAACTGGTATCAATCTTGATTATAACATAATTGAAAAATACATGAACAATTAATTAATTAATTATTACATTAATTAAGTAGAGTTGAAATGATATCCCGCAGCTTTAATTTGATCAGGACGTCAAGCGAGCTTTAGGATGAAGTAAAGGGCCTATTGATGGTTTTCGAGTTTGTCAGATGTTTCATATTTTTTTTCTTTTCCTTTTTTTTTTTTAAAAAAAAATCAATTTAATGTTTGCAAAATAATGACATAAGCATCCAGATTTATGACACCAAGATCATGTGTAATGGGATTAGAAGTGGCAAAATGAGTTAAGAATCATGGTTCCACCTAGTTTTTGGTTGAGTTGGGTCTTCAAATTTTATAAATGGATTGAAGCGGGTTGGATTTTAATGGATTTCAAAATTTGTTGGGTCCTAATTGTATTCAAACGGTTTCTAAATTGGTCCATAAGATTTTTAAATGGTCCCAACAAGCAAAACATTATAACTTAATAATATTTTCACAAATATGAAAAATTAGTGATAAAATAATTTTTGCAAATTAAACAATATGTTAAATAACAAGTAAATAGTTGAAAAATATGCAAAATTATAGTGAAGAAAATATATTTTATTTTATATTGAACTCGTTAAGGAACCACATCAAATCATTATAAACTTGCCTCAAACCCATTACCAACCCAACCCATTTACAACTTATTGTTTAGAACCCATTTTCAACTTAACCCAATAGAACTCAATTCAAACTCGACCCAACCCGCCCATTTACTACCACTAAATGGGATTATTCCTTGTTTAGACTTAGTTTGATTCATTATAATGATTAGTTTTATAAATGGGATTATTCCTTGTTTAGACTTTTGTTCACTAATCATTATTTTCTCGTTGCTGCAAAACTTGTTTGATTCATTTGGTCTCTAATTACACGTATAAAATTATCTGATTTGTCATATTTTATACTTTAAACTGTGATTTAAATTGTGGCGTGAATTTAAAATCGTCGAATGTTACATGTAACAAACTCTCTTGGGATGAAGTTGAGAGATTTCAATTAAAATTTATAGAAATATCAAATCAATCAAACTTACAAAATAATTTAACTATTGACCTCACACACAATTGAAATTTAACATTTTATAATTAAAATCTTAAATCAAACATGTTCATGCTATATATGAATGGAAAAAAAAACAATAATATAAAAATTTGGGCGAATTACACATACCACGCCTAAAGTTTAATATATTTATAAAAAAAATACCTCAACATTTAGGAAATTATCATTAACCCCTGAATTGAGAGGGTTTCATGTTAAACCTAATAGAATCATTGTAAAATAAATTTTACCCCTATGTGATTTAAGCATAAAAAAAATGGAAAAAAAAACGAAAATGAAAAAACTCAAAACACACTTTCGGCCAACCATGAATTTTCTCTCTAAAAACTTTGCTTTCCCTTTCCCTCTAGAATTCTTTTCTCAACCACCATGTTTTTGTCACTTGCTCATTTTTGGAAAAGAAAACTCCTTCCTACTACCGACATAGCTGCCGGAGACCCCTCACCGATTTTCATCAAACTTTACATTTCTAGACTCGTCTCATCGCGATCTTCCCAACCGTCTAGGAGTGAACAACCTGCACTGTTGTTTCATTGCCAGTCAAAGCTTCTCTCTCTGCCGTATGGAAAGACCCATTATTTTTTTTCCTCTAGATTGTGACTTTGATAATCTACTTAAAAATTCAAGAAGTACATTTTTCAGTTACTGTCTTAATTTATTGTTTTTTTAAAAAAAATAATTCAAGTACAATGCAATTTAATAATATAACAAGATATTATATTTATCGCTCTATATTTTTATGAAATAACAGTATATTATCCCAAGGTACGATAAATATAACAAAAAAACTCTTGAAGATATCAAAGTCATTTTATCTTGGGCCAAATCCACTTCCCACTTGTAAAAAGGTATTTTCGGAAGTTTATGGTGGTTGACTAATGGTCAACTAACGACAAATATAAAATGTTGGATGGAACATAAAGTTAGAGGGGTTAAAATAATTTTTCATATGTGATAATGTTTTTAGTAAATGCACTAACTTTCAGGGGTGGTAGGTGTGATTTGCCTTAAAAATTATCATTAATAAGTACAAAGTAATAAACTTTTATTTTGTTATTAATATTATTGTAATTAAATAACAACTCTCATTTTATATTAATAATAAGAGACACTTTTATGATAAAAAAATCACTAGTATGATTTGTGATAAAATTATCGTTAGCTTGAATCATGGTCATGAAAGTATCACTAATCATTTGTGATCACAATTTAAGTACAAATTTATTGCCACCATTCTCACCAAATCTTTCCTTTGACAAACTAAATTGTTTTATCGCTTAATATCTATAACTAATAACAACTTTTACATAGCATTTAATATTTTGTTATGCAATTTGTACTTTGCACCCCCAAAACAAGTGAAATGAACACTTCGTACTCTTAAACAAGAAAAATAGCACAATATACGATTGAATTGATATATTCACGATAAATTGCACCACTATCTATTTTAGTCTAAAATACCATTAAAATGAAGGGTAAACTTGTTGATTAAAAAATCCCTTTTATATTTTAGGGTGCAAAATGCTCGTTAATTATTTAGGATGAAAA
>CM047876.1:20755358-20782811 GCA_026212405.1 Petrea volubilis | reverse complement strand
ATGGTCGCGGGAAACGAAACGGGAGCTATCGTTTCAGTTTCATTGTATCGTCGCAGAACAGTCACATTTTGAAATTTAAATATAGAAAATTATATTTTAAGTAAACAATTACTAATATGATGATATCTTTTAATAAATTTTGTCATTCCAATTTAAATTATATATATGTATGCGTATATATATAATAAACAATATACATGCTAGTTGGTTATCATCTTCATACATACCTGCCATGGTTATCATCTTCATACATACCTGCCATGGTTATCATCTTCATGGTCTGGTTCTTGCAATAAACAAAGCTGCAATGGTTGCATAAACTTAAGCATCAGCATTCACATAAGGAAATTTCCAGGAAAGTTCCCGTGTCTTGGTTTTTACTTTTCTCTATAAGAACAGTTAGTTGGCAATGCATTTGAATGAAGTTCTTTCTGCATCTGTTGAAAAATTTACAGTAAAGATATTCATATTTCTTCCACAATAATACGAGGTTTCTTGCTAGTTCCCAAAGGGGACAAAAAATGGCAAGCAAACTCAAACATTCATCGAATGTTTACTATGTCGGCATTCAATCAGTGCTGCTTAGTATAAGCAGAACCCCTCTTACAAAATCTCAGAAAAAATGGAGGGTTGAATGCATCGTCATATTTGCATCACTCACTCGTGAAACGAATAGTCTCCAAAAAGGGAAAAAAATTGAAACCTCAGTTTTTTAATGGATTATCCTATCCTGGTTCTTCTCACACAGTTCTTGAAATCAAGCCTGTGGTCTCCAGTGATCACTATGAAGTTGAGACTAGTGGAGGACTGGATGGTGGATTCATAGACCAGCGAAAGCTCACAGATATGGTCAAAAACAAGAACTTGGACGATCTCCACAGCTTTGGTGGTCTTGAAACCGTAGCTAAGCTTCTCAAAACCAACACAGTTGATGGAATCAGTGGAGATGAAGGAGATATGACCAAACGGCGCGAGAAATTTGGTTCCAATACGTACCAGAAACCGCCTCCGAAAGGGCTGATCCATTTTGTCGTGGAGGCTTTTAGAGATACGACGATCCTCATCCTTCTTGCTTGCGCTGCTTTGTCTCTGGCCTTTGGAATCAGAGAGCACGGTGCCCGGGAGGGGTGGTATGAGGGTGGCAGCATTTTCGTGGCGTTGTTCTTGGTGGTGGCAGTGTCTGCTGCCAGCAACTTCAGGCAAGAAAGGCAGTTTGATAAGCTGTCCACAATCAGCAATGATATTAAAATTGATGTTGTCAGAGACGGGAGGAGGCAAAAAGTGTCAATCTTTGATGCTGTTGTTGGAGATGTTGTTTTCTGGAATATAGGTGATCAAGTCCCTGCCGACGGGCTTATCAAACTGCCTTTCTTGCCTGAAGTTGCTGGCAGCAGACACTGCCACCACCAAGAACACCGCCACGAAAATGCTGCCACCCTCATACCACCTCTCCCGGGCACCGTGCTCTCTGATTCCAAAGGCCAGAGACAAAGCAGCGCAAGCAAGAAGGATGAGGATCGTCGTGTCTCTAAAAGCCTCCACGACAAAATGGATCAGCCCTTTCGGAGGCGGTTTCTGGTATGTATTGGAACCAAATTTATCGCGCCGTTTGGTCATATCTCCTTTATCTCCACTGATTCCATCAACTGTGTTGGTTTTGAGAAGCTTAGCTACGGCTTCAAGACCACCAAAGCTGTGGAGATCGTCCAAGTTCTTGTTTTTGACTATATCTGTGAGCTTTCTCTGGTCTATGAATCCACCATCCAGTCCTCCACTAGTCTCAACTTCTAGTGATCACTGGAGACCACAGGCTTGATTTCAAGAACTGTGTGAGAAGAACCAGGATAGGATAATCCATTAAAAAACTGAGGTTTCAATTTTTTTCCCTTTTTGGAAACTATTCGTTTCACGAGTGAGAGTGATGCAATTATGACGATGCATGCAACCCTCCATTTTTTCTGGAATTTTGTAAGAGGGGTTCTGCTTATACTAAGCAGCACTGATTGAATGCCGACATAGTAAACATTCGATGAATGTTTGAGTTTGCTTGCCATTTTTTGTCCCCTTTGGGAACTAGCAAGAAACCTCGTATTATTGTGGAAGAAATATGAATATCTTTACTGTAAATTTTTCAACAGATGCAGAAAGAACTTCATTCAAATGCATTGCCAACTAACTGTTCTTATAGAGAAAAGTAAAAACCAAGACACAGGAACTTTCCTGGAAATTTCCTTATGTGAATGCTGATGCTTAAGTTTACGCAGCCATTGCAGCTTTGTTTATTACAAGAACCAGACCATGAAGACGATAACCATGGCAGGTATGCATGTAAATTTGTTGGAGGGCGATTGCGCTGGAGTGATACGAACATGCCAAAATAAAGGAGACGACACTTCCTCAGTCGGGATTGTCATTCGTGATATCTATATTTCTCTAAGCCAGTTTATCGAGGCTAATGTTAATGTTGTAAGCCGCTCATGTAATAGAGTAGCTCACACACTAGCGAGAAACGCCATTCCTTCTAGTGAAGGTTTGACTAACATTCCATCTTATACTAGCAAGTTTGTTGTTTTGGATTTGGCGAATGAATAAATGGATGCCTTCTTTCAAAAAAAAAGAAAAGAAAAGAAAACCAAGAGAGTTATAAAATAAACCAATGAGAATTTTCTATTTTAATTAAAAAATTCTAAATTCTAGAAAACCTAATGAGATTCAAATTTTCAATCGTTTAGATTTCGGAAACCAATAGAGTCATAAAATAACCAATGAGAATTTTCTGTATTAATTAAAAAAGTTCAAAATTCCAAAAAATTAGAATTTGGTTAGAATTGGAGGAATTTGATTCAAACACCTTTGTCAAATATATAATAGTATTGATTCAAGATTATCGTTGATTAATACTATTATAATTAATGTTGGCAAACCTGATATTAGCTAGTTCAATCCCAAGTTTTGTACACTAATAATTATTACTCCCTCCATCCCATAATAGATGTCGTTTTAGGAATAATTTTTTGTCCCATAATATATGTCTTTCTCACATCTTCAAGAGAGAATTTATTAGTACTTTTCTAATATACCCTTAGACAATAATTAATATCTTTTGTAAATTTTTGGAAAGTCTCTTAACAACTCATTAATTATCTTTAGTCAAATTAATCTATAATTAATGGTATTAGTCCATTTTCTTAATTTTTGTGCAAAAACCTAAAATGACATCTATTATGGGACGGAGAGAGTAAGAACTATAACTAATAATTGGTTAAATTCTCCACGCATGTCAATGAATACAATTGAGTATAATTGCTTTCTTTCTTTCTTTCTTTCTTTCTTTCCTTCCCTTTTTCTTTTTATTTTTTTTGAATTTGCTTTTCTTTTGCCTTGAGCACTACAAATTACATAAAAATAAAATATTGATATAAATAAATAAATAAATAAAAGGAAATTTCATCATCTATTGTGTGGCTAATGAGGAAAATAGCCAAAATTATGGTCTGATGGAGCAAATTGAGCAGAAGGCCGTCCAGGGCTACCTCCATTTTGAATCTTTAATGCTTCTAATGCCTTTGCTTCTAATGTCAAGAATCTAAAAATTAGTTGGCTTTAAAATAATTACAATTTTTTTTCTTTCTATGATTATATATGCAATTACATAAAAATTTCGTAGAGAGATAGAGAGAGAGAGACAGAGAGAGAGGGTAGAGAGAGGGTAGGGTTTTATTAGTATTTTGGATTAAATATCCAAATCCATTTTAAATTAATTACAAACACAATATGATCCATTTTAAATCTATTATAAACCCAAAATCATATTAACCCAGTTGAACCCAAACCCAACCCAATCCAAAAGTTGGGTTGGGTTGAACCCATGGGTTGTAACCCATTTTGACACCCCTACAGGGGGCTTAAACTTGGCAACATAAGGTCTTGGATTCGAACCTCTTTTCCTTTGTCATTTTTAGGTGGGTGAGTGCGAGTGTGTATGTGGTATTTCAATTGACATTTATAGAGTGTTTCGACTGGATTACATACAAAAAAAAAAAAAGGCTTTACACAATTGGATCTTATTATCTTAACAAGGTTAATGGACATGTACCTTATTTTTAGATGCATAGGGAGTATAGCCAAAAGTTCAAATTCTGACTGTATAGGTGGTTTGTACGCGTATCATTATATATATATAAAAAGGTTAATGGGGAAAAAATGTGTTGATATACACCTTGTAATATAAGGGGATATATGAAAGGTGTATACGTTGTTTGCAAAACTAACGTCTTTTATCCCACATTGAATTTATTATGTAATATTTATTTACTAAATTGTGGAACTTAAGAGTAGACTTGAGAGATCTATACGGTGCGGTGCACCGCACCACTCAGGGTCGGGGCCGCATTCGCGTCGCATTGGTGCTTTAGGTGCACTTTGCACTTCCGCATCGTCGTAAGGAGCCAAGAGCATATATTTTGCTCGGGACTTGACCCAAGTTGCAAACAATAAAATAATATATTTGAATTTGAATCGATTTGTTGGCTGATAATGGACAATTTTAATTCTTGAAACTGTTGGAGTTACAAACGTTTTGTGTTTAGTGGCTATAAATGCTCAGAGCACAAACCTGAAACTGCTGAAGGTTACAAAACGAAAAGTCAAGCCTTCAATATCTTATTAGTATAAATATGCCCCATATGTTCCATCTAGAAATCGAAAAAAACAAGAAAAACAGTCACTTTTGTTTTCAGTGAATTGCTATTGTTGAAACTATTTTTCGTAGAATCTTGACATATATCTTGGAGGTGTATTGCCTGTAATCTCTAGCAAACCATTAGTGATAAGGACAATAAAAATCTTAAAGACAGGAATCACATGTGTCATCCTTCTAATTCACCTACATATTTTCTAACAAAATTTGTTAAGATTTTAACTACACTCACCACAAACTGTTGCTTGGAAGACATAAGTCCCAAAGAAAAACGCCTATTGGTTTAAAAAGCCATTGAAATGCTGTCAAGCCAGTGCCCCACTTTTGCTCGTCTTTGTTCCATTTTGAATAGACTTATATAGCATTTCAGAAACTAAGTAAAGCATTAACCAGATTACACCGTACATTGATACAAGATACCTAAACATTTGTTAATTTGATTTTTTATACTTTTAAAGTTTTAATCAGTTATATGCTCAACTTAAAATTAATACAATAATTTTCATTTTTTTGTCTTACCAATAATTCTCAGTAAATTTAACCAACTACCAGTTCGTCTAGGGGGATGACGAGGTAAATCCCTTAAGCAAGGTCAAGGGTTCGAACCTTGGCATTGTGAATGAAGCAATTGGGTTGGGAGGGTTGCCCCAGTAATGGACCTTTGCAATACCCGATCCGAATTAATCGGCCAATGAACCGAAACCGGATGGATAAAACCAAAAAAAAAAAAAATTCGCAGTAAATTTGTCTCACCTTTTGGCGATGACCAAATTTTAACACAACAAGAGGTGTTTGAAAATAGTAATAAAGCAGGATTTTGTCAAAAACTTTTCCATTCTTTAGAAGAACAAGAAATGAATAATTTCAAATTCACGAGGGCTTTGTTCCAACTTTTATCAAGACTCTTCTTTTTTTTTCTTTATCTTTTTCTTTCTTTGCACATTTCAATTTTTGAAAATTTGAAACTTAAATGAGAGAGGAATATGAATATGATGCAACCATTTACATATAATGAAACTATTTTTAAAAAAAAATCCAAATGACGATGTATCACTACCCTTATGTTATGATTGCATTCAAAGAGTTGAAAAGTTGAAGCTTCGAACACAATAGAACTAACCTCAATAATCAACTAAATAAATGAATCCAAAATGGGATAGACATTAGGCCACTATTCAAACATTGCTCGTTTTACAAGCTAGAACATTCTACTCATACGAGATTTTTCCTTATTTCCAGAATGTTCTAATTATTCTAATTGTCACTAAAAAGAAAAGCATCCAAAAAAAAAACAAAAAACAAAAAAAAAAAGGTCATACACTGGACAAATTTTGCATCCCATGTATATTATAAAGTAATCCCTTATTCTCAAATTATTATTATTATTAGTCATTTTAGAATTTATTTTTTCATCATATTTGTCAAGAAAGTATTTATTTTTATTTATTTATTTATTTTCAAATTTATTCTATTTTTTAAAAACTAACCTTCCGTTTGGTTCTAAGATTTTGGTAAGGAAAAGAGGATGGAAAATTTTTTTTGTGCTTGAAATGATAGTACTCTATGTTTTTATTTTTGATCCTTTTCATTTTCCTATCACTTTTCCTCACCAAAATTCTTGTTCCAAACATAGCCTAAAAGTTATTGGTTTTCGTGATACAATTTCCTAAGGAAGGTATTGTGGTTCGAGTATTGTCGATTTATCCAAAAATGAGTCTATTGATTGACTTAATTGATTTGTGTGCAAAAATATTATACGACTAATAATTTGAGATTGAGGAAGTGCAACCATAATGAGAACTTGTAATTATATGCGTTAACTCGAAAAAGATTAAAACCTCAACGAATGAAAAAAGAAAATAACAAATAAATAACAAATTAAGAAGAAATGACAAAAGTCTCATATGGGCTTGAAATTTCTACTCAGCCCATTTACATTACCAAAAAGGCCCAATAAATCTTGCCTGTACGGCATGTACAACCCCTGTGCAGGTTTCACCGCCGTCCCGATTATACTCTGATTTTCTTCTCATTTTCCTTGAATACGAAACTGCCCTTACTTCCATCGGTATGGCTCCGATGCAAAAGGTCTTTCAACTTCCATCTCTTAGAATCAAAGCCGGCGGAGCTACTCTTCTCGTGCTGCCCCTCCGCCGACTTCGGCCTCCACACGCAATACGTTTCCGCCGGCACGCCGTCGAGCACCTCGGCCTCCGACGACATCGTCATCGTCGTTTTCCTTTCCTCCATAAACAGCTTCCTCAACGGAGCCCTAATCTTCGGAGCCTCCTTTGAAGGCACCGAATTCGGGGCGCCATTTTCTAATTTGTGATTAATTTCTTTACGAAATTTCGCGTGAACTAGCAGAGAATCTCGATTGAAAACCGGGTAAACGGGGCGGATCTTACCGCCGTGGAAGATCTCATCCGCCGACATCGGAGACGACGACTCGAAATTCCCCGTCGACGCGAACTCAAACTCTTCTTCTTCTTCACCGGCATCTGAAGTTTCTCGCCTTTCGAAACAAAACTCATCGGAGAATTCATCGGAATCGAATTCCCCGACGACCCGCCCGGCGATTCGGGCGAGTTTACTATCGGAATAGGTGTTGAAGCTAGGCGAGTGCGAGATCACTGAACCCGCCTGCATTTTGTTATTTTCCAACCTAAAACCTCTTCAAGGAAAATTACAGTTCAGCAATGGCGGAGAACACCTTCAGTGTGTGTGGAGTGTGGGTGGTGGTTGACAGGAAACGCAGAGGGTGGTGATCAGCAGGGCAGATTTTATAACTGTTGGAAATTGTATTCATCATACTGTTTGGAAAGCAAACAAAAACATTTTGAGTGACCAATAAAAAAATTACAAAAAAAAAAATATATGGTTGTGATCGGGTGGGCTGAGGTGTAGACGCAGATATTATGGCTGCGTTATTTTTAAAATGAGAAAGGAAGATCAAAGATCACCGAGTTTAGGTTACGGAGAGTTTGACTTTTGACTTTTTGTTATGATTTGGACGGTCGAGTTTCAAGGGAGACTCTAGGTGCACCGTAAAACGTTCACATCTATGTTTATTTTTTTTTTGGTTTCCTAGGGTATCCCTCCGGCCGACAGCCAGAGGACTAATCCCCCGTCCCTACTGTCAGCGCACTAAGCGGTAGGGGACTGGCCAAATGGTTTGCTCCATTCACATGGGTAGGGATCGAACCCCCAACCTCATGCTTAAGGGACGAGGTGCTGAACCACCACGCCAACCATGTTGGTTACACATCTATGTTTATAATAATAACAAAACAAAGTAAATTACGTTTCGATTCATTGATATATAATATAATTATAAATTAATTTTTATCATTTTAAAAATTACAAATATTTTGTGAGGTATATACTAATTTTAAAAAAATCATAATTTATCGAGATGAGTTATAATTGTTAATTCTATTTTTTATAGTTTCGATAGATTCTGAGATGGGAATTTGCATTAGTATATACAAATACAAGGCATAGAAAATATATATACAGTCAATTTCAATAAAAAAGTGGTAGTGGTATCGGATTATAAATGATTGTGATGGTGTAAAATAAAGTTATTTCATAAAGGTTAGCGAAATCACAAAATTAATTGAGAAATTTCATTAAGTTTGATGTTGCGCATTTCTTAATGGTCACGATGACTCTTATGACTGCAAATAAATTATCTTATGACCATCCATATTAAAGTTGACAAAAAAAATTATTAACCTCAAATGTATATCTGTAGTTTCTAAAATAATATGAACTAATTTATAATTAGTTCACACGTCAAGGTTGTATATGTAATTTGCCTAAACAAATGTAAAATGAAATCTCAAAAGTTGGGCGGGTAGGAAGGAGAATCAGCCAACCATACTTTCTTGAACAAATCAACAAGAAAAATAAAAGAAAGAAAAATAAATAAAAAATATTTACATTATATGAGTAGATAGACTACCTAAGTTTCCAATAAGAAATCATCATGCTAAACTGGTATCAATCTTGATTATAACATAATTGAAAAATACATGAACAATTAATTAATTAATTATTACATTAATTAAGTAGAGTTGAAATGATATCCCGCAGCTTTAATTTGATCAGGACGTCAAGCGAGCTTTAGGATGAAGTAAAGGGCCTATTGATGGTTTTCGAGTTTGTCAGATGTTTCATTTTTTTTTTCTTTTCCTTTTTTTTTTTTTAAAAACCAATTTAATGTTTGTAAAATAATGACATAAGCATCCAGATTTATGACACCAAGATCATGTGTAATGGGATTAGAGATGGCCAAATGAGTTGAGAATTATGGTTTCACCTAGTTTTTGGTTGAGTTGAGTTTTCAAATTTTATAAATGGATTGAAGCGGGTTGGATTTTAATGGACTTCAAAATTTGTTGGGTTCTAGCTGTATTCAAACAGTTTCTAAATGGGTCCATACAATTTTTAAATAGTCCCAACAAACAAAGCATTATAACTTAATAATATTTTCACAAATATGAAAAATTAGTGATAAAATAATTGTTGCAAATTAAACAATATGCCAAATAACAAGTAAATAGTTGAAAAATATGCAAAATTATATTGAAGAAAATATATTTATTTTGTATTGAACTCGTTAAAGAACCGCATCAAACCATTATCAACTTGCCTCAAACCCATTACCAACCCAACTCATTTACAACTTATTCTCTAGAACCCATTTTCAACTCAATCCAATAAAACTCAATCCAAATTCGACTCAACCCGCCCATTTACCACCACTAAATGGGACTATTCCTTGTTTAGACTTAGTTCGATTCATTATAATGATTAGTTTTATAAATGGGATTATTCCTTGTTTAGACTTTTGTTCACTAATCATTATTTTTTCGTTGCTGCAAAACTTGTTTGATTCATTTGTTCTTTAATTACACGTATAAAATTATCTGATTTGTCATATTTTATACTTTAAACTGTGATTTAAATTGTGGCGTGAATTTAAAATCGTCGAATGTGACATGTAACAAACTCTCTTGGGATGAAGTTGAGAGATTTCAATTAAAATTTATAGAAATATCAAATCAATCAAACTTACAAAATAATTTAACTATTGACCTCACACACAATTGAAATTTAACATTTTATAATTAAAATCTTAAATCAAACATGTTCATGCTATATATGAATGAAAAAAAAACAATAATATAAAAATTTGGACGAATTACACATACCACACTTAAAGTTTAATATATTTATAAAAAAAATACCTCAACATTTAGGAAATTATCATTAACCCCTGAATTGAGAGGGTTTCATGTTAAACCTAATAGAATCATTGTAAAATAAATTTTACCCCTATGTGATTTAAGCATAAAAAAAAATGGAAAAAAAAACGAAAATGAAAAAACTCAAAACACACTTTCGGCCAACCATGAATTTTCTCTCTAAAAACTTTGCTTTCCCTTTCCCTCTAGAATTCTTTTCTCAACCACCATGTTTTTGTCACTTGCTCATTTTTGGAAAAGAAAACTCCTTCCTACTACCGACATAGCTGCCGGAGACCCCTCACCGATTTTCATCAAACTTTACATTTCTAGACTCGTCTCATCGCGATCTTCCCAACCGTCTAGGAGTGAACAACCTGCACTGTTGTTTCATTGCCAGTCAAAGCTTCTCTCTCTGCCGTATGGAAAGACCCATTATTTTTTTTCCTCTAGATTGTGACTTTGATAATCTACTTAAAAATTCAAGAAGTACATTTTTCAGTTACTGTCTTAATTTATTGTTTTTTTAAAAAAAATAATTCAAGTACAATGCAATTTAATAATATAACAAGATATTATATTTATCGCTCTATATTTTTATGAAATAACAGTATATTATCCCAAGGTACGATAAATATAACAAAAAAACTCTTGAAGATATCAAAGTCATTTTATCTTGGGCCAAATCCAATTCCCACTTGTAAAAGGGTATTTTCGGAAGTTTATGGTGGTTGACTAACGGTCAACTAACGACAAATATAAAATGTTGGATGGAACATAAAGTTAGAGGGGTTAAAATAATTTTTCATACGTGAGAATGTTTTTAGTAAATGCACTAAATTTCAGGGATGGTAGGTGTGATTCGGCTTAAAAATTATAATCAATAAGTACAAAGTAATAAACTTTTATTTTGTTATTAATATTATTGTAATTAAATAACAACAACTCTCATTTTATATTAATAATAGGAGACACTTTTATGATAAAAAAATCACTAGTATGATTTGTGATAAAATTATCGTTAGCTTGAATCATGGTCATGAAAGTATCACTAATCATTTGTGATCACAATTTAAGTACAAATTTTATTGCCACCATTCTCACCAAAATCTTTCCTTTGACAAACTAAATTGTTTTATCGCTTAATATCTATAACTAATAACAACTTTTACATAGCATTTAATATTTTGTTATGCAATTTGTACTTTGCACCCCCAAAACAAGTGAAATGAACACTTCGTACTCTTAAACAAGAAAAATAGCACAATATACGATTGAATTGATATATTCACGATAAATTGCACCACTATCTATTTTTAGTCTAAAATACCATTAAAATGAAGGGTAAACTTGTTGATTAAAAAATCCCTTTTATATTTTAGGGTGCAAAATGCTCGTTAATTATTTAGGATGAAAAGTGCAATTGATCTAAATTAATATATATATTTATATATAAATGTGTATTGGCTTCGAAATAATTATTCTAATTTGAGTTTCTATAAATGATCATTTAATTTTTTAGGGTTTACAAAAAAACAAAAACATAATATTGGCGGGTGAATAAGAGTAGTAGTTAATTATTCAAATTTAAGTATAATTAATATATATATATATATATATATATATATGGACACACAATTGAAATCAAAATATTATATTTATCTAAATTAAATTGGAATTTGTACTATTGAATATATATTTCTGAACACTACACCAATGAGGAATTTCATAATGTAATGTAGTTTTAAACACATGTTTGAATATTTAAAAATTAAAGTCTTATAATTTAAATTATAGTTTTAGAAGCTATTTTCGAATCATCTAAAATTGGATGATTAATTTTTTTTCATTGTATTCCCATGACCTGGCAACATTACATTTGTTACGAAATATAAAAAATTAAATTAATCATTTAATATAATCAAATTAGGATAATTTTTTAAAATTTTCAAATATAGATTAATTTGCACCATACACTTTGAAACTAAATTAATAAATTATACTATCAAAATAAAATTAAAAGAAAAGATTTACATATCTTTATTTGGATAATTTTACTTATCGTATTAGTAGTATTTTAATCAAAATATAAATTAGGATGTGATCTGTTATAATTATATTAATTTTAAAGTATGTTGTGCTATTTATTTTTTTTTTATTTAATGGTGCAAAGTGTCCGGTCTGTTTCTTTTGAGAATGCAAGGTGTAAATGGCCCTATTTTGTCATCAAATTTTCCTTTTTCTTTTATTTTCCCATTTTCTTGTGGGGCCTATGTACGTAACTACTTTCGGCCTGTACTAATCGATGATTTTAACCGTTCCATGCGATTAAATAGTTGTTTAAGTAGAAATCTAGAAAGTCAAATTTTGGGTTTCGCCTGATTAAGGAAAGTTGATGATTGGTTGATGATGTCGTGACAAAATTAAACACCGCCCGCCCACCCTAAGTTCGCAGCCGACAAACTTGCCGTTGGGGCAACTATACAAATTTATGCCTATTGACAATTTTCACAAATAAATTCATAAGCACACGGATCGGATCAGATCGGGTTGGGTCAAGTATTTTAATTTACAGTGAAATTTTCGATCTACGAATCATTGAATTTAACTAATTTGCCAATCATTTGTAAATTGAATAACGAACACACCTTATATTTTTTGATGGTTTATTATTAGAGTGACACATTTTATGAAAAAGAAACATGAAGAGAATATTTTTGGAGTAAGAAAAAAGTTTTTGTGGAGTTGCACACAGAAGATAGACATTCTACATTTCTACTTAGAAATTATGGAGGAAAATAATTCATTCGTAAATTTTCAATTACAAAATACATCTTCTAATTTTTTATTTTTGTACGTTTTTCTTTTCGAGTGTGTGAAAAGCGTGGATACAAAAAAGAAACAGCTAAGATTTGTTGTCTTGATGAATGGGTGAATGCAAGAAAATTGAAATGGATCACGAGAAAAAAAACGCCTATTAACCAATTTTTCTTTTGAAGCACAAGACAAGGACTTGTTTAACTTAATTGATTTGATTGCTTTGCAAGACTTGTGTAGCCGGCTTGAAGGCTTGGAAATCACGTTTTGAAGAATTGTGAATTTGATCATTCAATCAGCTCATAAACTTGTTGATTGCAACTGTAGAATTGTGCATTTAACATTGTAGTTTGCACAAAGACTCATTGATCGCATCAAGAAATTTGTAGAACTTGAAAAAATATTTGTGCAGAAGTTTGGCGTTCTTCAAGTTCGTGAATTTTGAAGGAGGGCTTTTGCAAATGACTTTTTCCAGATGACCTATTATATAGGTGCTAAAGGAAGAGTCATGATAAACTCAAATGACAAATTCGAATGTGATGGAGAGTCACTTACAACTCAAGAAATAATAATAGTGATGGAGAATGCACGTACAACCCTGATTTATCCTATATACATGGCTAATTTTAAAAAATTATACTAATTCTTTTTCAATAAACTCTCTAACCATCCTTCCGAACACCACTAAATTTTTGTTAATTTCATTTTTCGTATTATTAATAGTCGTAGCTAATAGAAAGTTTAATTATTTGTTTTATCAATAGCCAATATTAAACAAGTGTTTTGTAGCAGAAGATTCGAATTAAATCAACAAGCAACAAATCCACGAAAATGGATATATATCATAAAAGATTACAGCTTCTGTGAAGAGGAGGACAACAAGAGATGTCCGAATGAAGAAACTAGGGAAAGACACAACAAAATAGCTAATCTAAACTCTAATCAGATATCCTTTGTTAGCTTGTGTCAACAACTTCACATTCACTTCCTTGCTTTTCCCCCTGTAATAAGATTTTACAACTGCCATCAACAGTTTGTCCCCAGCTATGTGCCTCACACGCTGAATCATTTCGTGCCTTGTTATCATCTGTTTCTGTAATCAACAAGTTCAAAAAACAAATAAGCTTTGTCGAATTTAAAACAAGAAGAAAAACACTTACATACTCCCCCCTTGTCCTGAATCAGAGAGAGTATATAGACACATACCTTGTAATCGCTATGATGCTTGGCGATGAGTTGGATGGTGTCGGGCGGTAAGAACTTGGAGAGTACGGCGATCAGAGTGGCGAACGGCATCCAATCTGAATTGGGTTGTCTCGGAGAAGGTCGCAGGGGTTTTTGACATTCTGTAAACGCGAAAGTTGTGAATGAATGTAAAATTTCATGTATAATTTAACATATTACAATCAAGAATAGAGAACTAAGCTAAGGATAGTGCTAAAAAACTTGGGGACTAAATTCTTACCTCTGCAAGAAGAGGATGCTCTGAAACTGACCACGAATTCGGGCAATATGTGAGTGTTCATACGCGTAGTCCATACGATATACTTTTGAGGAGAGACTGAATTATCAACCCCGGAATCGAATTCTTCGGAGCTCGGATTATATTGTTCGGAACCGGGACGAATATCCTCCATTTTTCCCAGGATCACACGGCAAAGTAACATGTGCCTTAGTCCATCCTCATCAGGACCAGCCAATTGCATACTGTAATAATAATAACAGGCGGATTTTCAGACAAGTTGGCATCATGAAGAACAAACACTAAGGATTCAATCAGCACATATACAAACACACAGGACTCCAATCAGATTCTAAGAACACACACACACACACACACAGAGGACTCAATCAGCAGACACACAAAAACACACAAAACTCCAATCAGATTCTAAGAACACACACACACACACACACAGGATTCAATCAGAACACAACGCATGCTACAGATTTAAACAGAACACACACACGCACACTATGGATCCAATCAGCAAAAAGATAGTACCTTTGAACCGGGTGATCAACTGGAGAGAGATAAACCCCCTGTCCCTGTGTTGGGAGGCCAAAACCCTGGTGAAGAATTTTGTTAATCTCATTCTTGGAGACACCGTACCAAGCATACTTCACATTGGCATTGCCACCACACTTCATCTCCGTGGCTTTTGAATATATACAAAACGATTGAAGCTTTGCTCGGGTCATGATGTCCGAATAATCATTCCTGTGAATGGCCTCAACTCGAGAACTAAATCCATAAAAACTCAATCTTGATTCCAACTTCTTCTTGATTGTCTCGTAAATCATCTCATCCTCGCGAATTCTAATCAAACCACTATAAAAAAGCCGATCTTGTTGCTCGCTTTCGGGCCCGGATACCCCACTTTCGCAATCAGAAGGACAAGAATCTCCCTCATACTGATTATTAAGATCTCCAAATAGTATGAGCTTTGAGCTCCTGTTCTGAGCTGAAAGCTTCAATGTCTCGGAATAGACATCAATTGATCCCATTTGAGCGAACCACAACTTGTAAATCCTTTTTCTTGCTGTATATATATTGTATGTACAGCCAACTTGGGAATAAACACAGAACCCTTGAGGCAAAAGTTAACTTGGTCCACAATTAACAAAATTGCCAACCCAGGAAGGAACTGGAGGTATAACCAGCTTAATGGGAAAGGTCTAATTTCTAACAAAAACAACTGGTCAAAAAAAAAACTAATAAATTACTAAATTACTCTGTACGACTTGGACTCACAACAACAACAAGAACAAAAAAAAAATCCCAAAACTAAGATTCTGAAAAAGACACCCAAAACCAAAAAAAAAAAAAAAAAGAAAATCTAACCTTTGGTGGGAAAATCAAGAGATTCGAACAAAGAAACGGATGGACCTAGAAAAGTAAAGCTAAATAATGAATGCCCACAAACGCAAAAATATATTCCGTAGAATACATATCTCCACAGAAGAAGAAAAGGGGTACGAAAGCTCAAAAGCTCACTCTGGAATCTGGAAGGAGAAAAATTGTATCTAGAAATTAACTTACAACCCAAATTGTGGAGGAGGAGCTTGTGGAAGACTGTGAGGAACTTAATTTAATCTATACATGACTAATATACATATATAAATATGGGGTAACTTGAATCCTTAACCGTGGAGAATAAGAAAATATTCTTGAGCCTGGAACGGTTTCTTGGAGAAGAGGGGATTTTAATGGAGGTGCAACTAAGAAGGTGGTATTGTAAAAAAGAGCACTTTTTTTTTACTATAAAAAGAAAAAAAAGCCCAACGGAACACACCGCCTCAGGTTTTTCTTGCTATTTGTGGGCGGTCTGTGTGTGTGTGTGTGTGTACGTGTGTGTGTTTTGGGGTGGATTGTGGTTTGTGGCAGTCTGTTTTTTGATGAGCCGACGGTTTTGGTTTTATAGTTTAAGGGTGGAGATGAAGGTCGGTTTTCTTTTTAAAACATCGTGCAGATGAACCGTGGCTGGCACAAATCGAGTGGAGATGAAAGGACTACTTTGCCCTTTGACATTTTCCACAATTCTCGTCACTTGGTACGTGGGGATTTCTAAGGGCACACGTTTGTGACAATGAAATCCTAATCCGAGTGCAAATGGGATTAGAGGTTTTTCGTCCAGGTCGGTCCAGGTCCAGAGTTGTCATGCCATACGCATTGTATGTTGGGGTATTTTGGGTATTTCATGTGGAGCCTAACTTTTTGGCCTTTTTCCTTCCTGATATTTCGGAATAAAACAAAGGAATCACCTTAAACGATTGAAAAAAATATTCAAAATTTTTAAGAATTACATCTCTTTCAAAATGTGCCGTCCTGATCGAGAGAGATCAGAATTTACTCTCACACATTTGTTGCTTCTTTCCACGTTTTTAGTTCTTTTTGATCAGCTGCAGATTTGATACCATTTGCCACACTTGATTAAAGACAAACTCTCATAATCCCGCTTAAAAAAAATTATATAATGCACGGCTCGTCCAAAGAAAATTGTATAATAAATGCATTTCAATTGTTTTTGTCAAAAACTTGCAAATTCCGATTTTCATAATATTTACTTGATGTGGGATGGGGGTATCTGTTTGGGCTCATAACATCAATTTTATTTTATTAGTAATACCGCACACTCTACACGTGTGTAAAATATAAAAATATATATATGTTTTAATTTAATACTTAAATTTTTTTTAGAATGAAAATATAAATATATTATTAATTTTTTTTTATAAAAATACTTTTTAAAGAATTATTTGAAATCATTTATTAAATTCTAATAATTTAAAAATAAAATAATTATATGTAATAAAATTGTATGATAAAGAATAAACCCAAAAAGAAAAAAAAAACACCAAGTAGTTGTAATTAGAGAAATTGAATGTAATATTATAATATTGACCTTTTTATTTGTTTATTTATTGAATGTGTTTACTAATTAAAAGGGTAAAATTAGTACATTAAAATTTGGTATTCGAATTGAATCGATTTCATGTGAATTGTCAATTTTAGTCGTAATTTTATATATCTCTATTTATTCCACATAAAATTGAAGGGCAAATTTTATAAAATCACATCAATAACCATCATTTATGAGACAAAAATGACTTTTTTTTTATAATAGTATAGATAATTGGCGTAGACTAATTTTTTTTGCTTATGTCGATTATTTGAGGTCAAAAAATTATCTCGTCGTGGCAAAATTACCGCCTAAGACCAAAAATGGCCTACAAAAATACCTAATAGGGCTTACTTGAAGGCCAAGCTCAGCCTATTTTTATGAGCTTCGTCTTTTCCAACATTTACATGATAATACGTGACAATAAATTCAGAAATAAAATATATTTGATGGTGGATTTTTTAAAATGAAAAAAAAAAATTAAACATAAAAATAGCTATGACGACGCTGAGTACGTTGCTAATCAATATATATGTTGTTAGAAATTTAAAATTCTCAAAGATGCAAAGACTATATTATATTATCACCATATTCGCATAGAAATATAAATATAATGCTCTTATAGACTAAATAATAATATAAGAATAATAAGTATATAGTTTGCAAATATATTTGATAACGAACACACAAATTTATAAATCATCTTTTTCTTTGTATTAATAATGTAATTTTCCCACATTTTGAACGTTGTGTATGGCACGTGCCAAGCCAATGAATATAATAGCTTGGCCCATATTGATGGCCCATTGATGCGGGCCCCACTGGAGCAAAAAAAACCATTTAGAAAGTTCCAATGAGTTTGAACCCAAGTCGAAAACGGCATGAAAATTAATAAATTACATGCAGGTATGCAAATGGATGGATAATTTTTTTCAATATCCAAATTCGATCCAAATTCTATAAGGTTTACATTTAATACCATTGAATTCAACTCCGATAGAAAGTCTGAAATCCAATAAAAAATTTCGATCAAATTAACGGTTAAAAGAATTAAAAGTTTAAACTCAAATAACAAATAAAAAAATATTATTTCTTATGTAAAAAATAAAAATTTAATAAAGTAGAAAAATATTTTAGAATATATATATATATATAAAAACTATACATTATCTTGTTCAAAAATTATCCTGAAAAAAATAAAAAAATAGTGTATTATTAGTTATTATAGTTTATATATTATATATTATTTAAACTTCCTTATTAACATTATATATATAAAGTTCTTACTTTAATAAAAAAAATATTATTAAAATTCGGATTCGGGTCTTTAATGAATTGGATTGCTTGATTTCATATCCTATTCATTTATTTCAAATTATGGATATTTATAATCGGATCTAAATCATCAAATATTTTTAATCGATTGAATATGCTAAAATTCGGATCGAACTTGGATCAGATTTGGATTAAAATCCGCTCCCATTGCCAAGCCTAATTACATGTATTCCTTTTTTTTTAAAAAAAATAGAAAAATAAATATTACATATGTTACTTTACAGAAAATTCTTACTTAATTTCACCGAACGTAACAAATTATATGGTAAATACTAAGTTATGTCCTTATTACATATAAATAATACCGGGTTACCTATTTTTATATAATCCAAAAACAATATCAAAATAAATCATATCTTTGTTTTAACTTTTACTTTTATTTTTTTTGCTTTTTTGGTTTTAAATTTCACATATTCTTTGCACATCTATAAAGTTGCATGTTATCGATTGCCATATTTTAGAGTTTAGACCAGATCAGAACTATATACATCAAACGTTTTTCATGAAATAAAATAAGAAAAAATATTTCGACATTGGAATTATCACGTTTTTTAAATTTAACTTCGTAATTGTCCCCACGGACCCACCCCCGGCCAACAAAAACAAAAAAACCACGTCCTTTTGTCACACGCATCTCATGTGTCACCAAAAAAAATTGTGATAATTGTGAAAATTGGGGAGAAAAATTGAACAATTCTGATGAACCGATTTGGGCCGATTTGGGATTCAGATTTGTACTTCAAAATTTCTAATTCGGATCACATGATTGATGCCTACTTCTTTTGGGGCAAATTGCTTTACATCTTTTGAAATATGATATAATTATAAATTATTTTTTTTTATTTTAAAAATTATAAATATCTCCTTCAATGTTTAGTGTCTCTTGTTAGACATTAATAGAGATATCCAAAATACAAATTTTCTTCAATTATAGTAGTTAACCCGACCACCAAAAAATATCCCTTGTCGAACGTGACAAAAATTTTCAATTAATTTTGTTATTCTACTAATATTCGCAAAGTGATTTCACTTTATACACTACAAGAAATTGGAAAAAAATTGATGAAATTTTGACGAAAATTTGTTATTTCAACGGGATTCCCATGTAATTTCGGTGAGATGGTGGGGGCACAAAAAAGGGTTATCGCTATTTCAACTCTGGTCGAATTTCTTGAATAAGCTACCGGAAAGTTGTTGGATGCCCGCCGAAAAGCTTTATATATATATATATATATATATATACTTTTTTTAAAAAAATTTGGCGGAATTCCAACAAGAATTTTGTTAGAAACTTTGTTTAACTTTTGAAAATGATAAAAAAAAAAAAACCAGTGGAATTTCGTCAGCTGAAAAATTCAAAATAAAATAAAAAAAAAAAAGTAAAGCATAGATGCTACTATATAAATATACAAATGTATATTACATATATACGATTCAATAATATATATATTATACATATACACAACAATAAATATCCATGTATATTTATATATATACACTATACATATATAATCCATATATTTAACATAAATATATACAGATATATATATGAAATTAATAAATATATATTTCATGAATATATATATGTAACACATATATTTACACACATATACGTCGTACATACATATTTCTATATAACATACTTGCATTATGGTGGTGGGAGGTGGTGGCGGGAGATGGCAACAACATGGTGGTAGTAGTGAGAGGTGGTGGTTGTGGAAGGAGGTAGCTCCATCTTTGGCGGTGGCTGCAGCAACGGGTTGTGTTATTGCCGGTGACGATCAGGTGGTGGTGGATTTTGGAACGAAGTGAGAAAGGGGAAGAAGAAGAGGAAAAAAAGAATGATAGAAATAGAGGAAAAATGAGAAAAAAAATTAGATTCATTTAGAATATTTCGGCGATTTCCTGCTAAAAAGTCTATTGAAAATTTGAGATTATTTTTAAAATTTTTAGTTGGAAAATGAAATATTAATATTTTTATTTTTAAATACCAAGCGTAGTTTCAATTGACATTTTTTTGTCATATATATATTTATATAGATTATATTTTTTAATTTTTGGTGGGAAATTCCTGAGGCAGAATTCGGGCAGCAAGTTTGTCAAAAATAAAAAAAAAACTAATATTTCTTATTTATTTTGAAATACTGGTGAAATTTCCACGGAGATGTCACTGGAAAATGAAATATATATATATATGTATGTATTGAAAATATGAATTTTTCGTTGGTTTTCTGCCTCTTTTTTAATTTGGTGGTTATTGTCGCGCCAAAATTGTACAGCAACAATTATGCCGGAAATAAGGAATCACATGTGACGTCCGAATTTAGCTCGAGTTTACAGGCGGCAATTTATTGTAATTTCCTTTTCGATGAAATATTCTTTTTTTTTTTTTTTGTAGTAATACCACCACAACCATTGTCGTGCATTATTATCTACAATCCGATATCTTTGTTATTTTTTTTTAAAAATTAACTTCATATATATACTTTTTACATATTAAACTTATCGAAATCATATAAATTCCATCTCAAAACCTCTCACCGAAACAAAATTAGGTGATAAACAACAAGAAGGAAAAAAAAATAGTCGATTAATTTTAAAAATTGTGATAATTGTAATAGCAAAATATATATTTTCTTTTACAATGAAATTAATCAAATACATCGGAAGTTTTCTTTTGCACCAAGGAAAAGGTACAATTGCCTTGTCCTAAAAGAAATCACCATATGGAGGAACACTCACACATGAATTCAACTACTCTGAACTCTGCTATATACACACACACACACACACACACATTAACCCTAAACCCCCAGCCCCCGGTTATTGCGTTTCAATATTGACAAAAAAGGTCAGTCTTTTCTTTTGGAAAATATGCATGAATATTTAATAGAAAAGCAGTTAATATTGAGCTTCACGAACACTAGTTCAAGCTTTTTTTGAGGTTCGATGATGACAAGTTGGTGTTTTCTTATTTAATTATGCCTTTTGACAATATATATTCATCTGTTTCTTTCTCTGTTGTGGTGTGATAAAAGCCTGTCTTGCTTGAAAGATTCAATTTTTATTTATTGATTTTTTTTTTTTTTTTGCTCAATGTGTTTTTGTCTTTCTTTTTTGTTTTGTTTTGTATAGCTAGATTCGTTGAGCGAATTGATTTTATGTTTTGTAAAACTTCTGGTAACAATATTTTGAGAAGCTAATAGAAATTGTGTTTATTTACATGATCGCACGTGTAATCAATGCTTTTATGTAATCGCTTTGCTGCAGGTCTATAATATAAGTGTCAGTTGACAGGTAATGATCAGAGAATAAAGGATGGAAATCAAAAGTGGTATTATGTGGTTTAAGGCCAACAAATATGTTTTGAGCAGGCAGGATCATGTTCCTGGACATTGTTTGATCTCTGCAAGATTGATTGAGAAATATCTCTCCAATTATTTGTCGTCGGCTGAGACGAGACATTACTGCTCCGGAGTTGATGGGAGGGGTAATGCACACGATGCGTGTGCCAAGGACGTGCTTAGAGGTAATAAGAGTAACGAAAGCACGTCTGAGAGCACGAGCAGAGTTATCGAGCAAGATCAAACCGAGGGTCTTCGAACTGAAAATCTTAGTTCGGAGTATGAGAAGATCAAGAAATCGCCTTTCTGGACCAGAGTGGAAAGATTTAGGGATGAGTTTTGTAGAAGGGTTGTTCCGTGGGAGAACATGATCGACTCATGGAAAAATTTTCCTTATGACATTCAGTATGTGCTGTCCCGGAATTTTATTTTGTTGTTTCTCTTAATTACAAGAATGCATGCATACTCTTCAATGACAAACCGATATACTATAAATTTAGTTTCTGTGACGAATTTTGTCTACAGTAAATCCGTTAGTAATTAAATGCCTTGTAATTAATTGTTTCTTTATTTCTATTTACACTGAATTTTGTCGTTAATCCAACAAAAATACTCTAAATTCCTTAAATGAAGGGGGTGCTTTCTTGTAGTGCTTCTCGCATATATTATAGTTACTCGTTAGGACTCAAAAGTGTCACGATTCGTGCAGTGGAAACACTAAAAATGATCTCTTGGAATGCATGGCCGCGCAATTGAAACACAATAAGTTCATCAAAGATTATGGTGGCCGTTTGGCGTTTTCACGTGGGAGAATTTTGCTTCAGAGCATTCCAGGTTAGTTTTCATACTAAGTCTCAAAGTTTCTCTGCTTTTTTTCCATTTCTTTTTTGTTATCATCAAGGAAGAAAAAAATCACTCTCTTAATTTGTAGGTACGGCACTATATCGGGAGAGATTGGTTAGAGCGCTTGCACGGGAGTTGCAAGTTGCAGTACTGATGCTTGATAGCAGACTCTCACCTCCTTATGTAAGCTTGGAAATTCATTTCCTTCCAACCCACCCTTTGAACTACTGATGTTTTTGATCTTATTTTCATTATTATTGTTGAAAAGAATTATCTAGATAAAGTAAGTTTCCAGATCTACTTATCAAATTTGAATTAGAAATTTTAGCTATATATGCTCACCAGTGGTTGAACTTTCAGGGCCTTTGTGAAGAATCAGAAGATGTGTCTGAAGACGAGGATGAAAACGATTCAAGTGATGACGAAGAATGTAGTAGCAGTGAATCAGATGACAGCGATGATGAAGTTGATAACCGAACTTCGGATGAAAAGAACAAAAAGGTAATCCTCAACAACATTAAGTTGACAAGTGAACGTGTTAAGTTCCAAAGAATTATTGAGACCCATTGTTCGTGCTTCTTCGAGAACTCAAATTATTATACTTATCAACTTTACGCACATCGCATTAGGGGTAAAGTAGATTTTTTTCCCATCTAAATGGAACTGTTTCACCAGCAGTTACTTTGTCTTCTGTATGGCAGAGTGGTTCCACAAAATCTAAATGTTCCTCATCATCTTCGAAATCAAAAACTAAGTGTTTACTAAAGAAAGGTAATACATTATTAGTTCTGTTGCCAAATGTAAATTTTGTTTCACAATGTGCAAAGTTCCTTTTGTTGTTGTTGTTTTATTTTACAAGTATTTATGTTGCCAGGGGACAGAGTAAAGTATATTGGACCGATTATTTCTAGTACAGAGAATAACAGGTTCATATTTTTCTGGATTTTCTAAATACCTGCAAGTTTCATTTAGGTAATGAACTAGTTATCCTTATAAGAAATGTTATAAAATTTGCAGGACTTTGTCTAGCGGTCAGCGAGGGGAGATTGATGAAATAAATGGTGATCAAGTAGATGTTATATTTTATAATAGATGCATGACGAAGAATGAAGGAGACGAGAAAAGCTCAAAGTCTGCTCTAAAAGCATCGGTTTATAAGCTTCCCGGTACGTATTTGATATTTTGTATTCCTACTGGCTTCATGTTTGAGGACTACAATTTTTTCCGTTTTTAACAGTCTTTTTGACACATTTGTAGTCAAGGACATCAAACAAGATCAGGATGCTCAAACTCATGATTGCTATGTTGCGATGCAAGTGCTCTGCGAGGTATTGGTTTTGATTGACAATGGATATGAGCACCCTTTCGTGAATTTGAATGAGTTGGTATGCTTACATTTTCACCGTAATGTTAATAGGTTGTGGAGTCTCGAGAACCAATTGTTGTCTATTTTCCCGATTCTTCTCTGTGGTTGTCTCGATCAGTTCCAAAGTCGACTCGGGAAGAGTATCTGCGCCAAGTGCAGGAGATGTTTGACCAATTATCAGGACGTGTAGTTTTGATTTGTGCACAAAACAAGAGGGATTTTGAATTAGAATCAATGGACAACTTTGTAAGTTTTAAATAAATTAGCTAGTATTCATGATATTTATATGACTCTGTCTTTTGCTAATCATGTCTCCGAATTATAATGCATATATATTGGGATGTTTCTTTCTAGCCTTGTTCTTTGGCGCGACTCATACGGACACTAAAAGCAACTAAGCGATGTACAGATGATGCAATCGACGAGTTATTCACTAATGTGATATCTATAAAAGCTCCAAAGGTAATTGCTCTTTTATGATCTCATATTTAAGAAAGTATGTTGTGTCAAACGTTGCTATGTCTGATGATGTTTTGATTTGACAGATTCAACTGTATCAATTCACTGTTGCAGGAACAGGATAAACTGGAGACATTATATAAACAGATCGAAACAGATAGGAGAACTCTGATATCTCAGAGCAACTTAAGTCAAATGCGCGAGGTACAAGTGCGAATCTTGATAAGTATCGATTAATATGGTTAAAATGTCTAATATTTTGTTGGCATCATTTACTCATTTCAGGTTCTCAGAGAGCACAACTTATTATGCACGGGCTTGGAGCATGTTAACACCGTCGGCTTGATACTGACAAAACGGAGTAAGAAATAAAATTCTAAGATTACTAATTTTTCAGATCTTAATAAAAACTAGAAAGTACTAAAAAAACAAAGAACTTTGGGACGAAGCAACTATGATGAAAATTTTTTCACGGAACTGGAATTTTCGGAAACTAATTGATTACCAAAGACTATACACCATATATTTTTATATTTCACCTACCCAAATGGATGGCGGATAACCGAACAATCCGATAGTTAAGATCCCTTTTCATTTATCGGGTTGCAGAAGCAGAGGAGATCATTGGCAAGGCTAGAAATCACCACCTTTCATCGTGCATCATACCTCATGTCAAGGAAGACCACTTGAATGTGCCTCAAGATAGGTAAACTACTCCCCCCCCCCCCCCCCCCCCACAAAAGGTTATCCCAAAAATCAACTATTTTGTTGTCATGTGCAGCATTAGAACTGCGCTTTTGAGGTTAAAGGAGGTGGAAACAAAGCCTGAGAAGCCTTCAAAGAGTCCTAAGGTTTCGTTTATCGTCTTTAATTATCATGGAAACTTAATTTGTTTATAGATATAATTTTTCTTATTGTGCTGAAGAAAAGTTTGCTGCAGTGTCTTGCTGAGGATGAATTTGAGACAAACTTTGTTTCAGCAGTCGTACGTCCGGAGGAGATTGGTGTTAAGTTTGATGATGTAGGTGCCCATGAAGATGTGAAGAAGGCACTCAATGAACTTGTGATTCTCCCCATGAAAAGGCCCGAGCTTTTCTCTCGGGGGAATTTACGCCGGGTGCGCAACTTATTTCATTTCATTTTTTTTTTTTTGGTCCCCCTGCGATTTTTGGTGACTTTAGTGTGTAAAAATGGTATATCTTTTGTCAGCCTTGCAAGGGATTACTTCTTTTCGGGCCTCCCGGAACTGGAAAGACCCTTCTCGCGAAGGCTCTGGCGACAGAATCTGGGGCAAATTTCATCAATGTTACCGCAGCAGGCCTTCTATCTATGGTAGGTGAAAAATGGGCCTTGCGGTATTTGTAGGGGAAATTTGCAAGGAGTATTTTTGAGATTTCTTGATATTGCCATACATGTAGTGCTCCTCATATTTATATTGTAACACTATCAATATGTTTTCTTGGTTGTTTGTAATTCATGCAGTGGCATGGGGAAGATGAAAAGCTTGTAAGGGCACTCTTCTCTTTTGCTGGCAAGCTGGCTCCGGCAATTGTTTTCATCGATGAGATCGATAGTTTAATGAGTGCTCGGGGTAGTTATCTTGAGACCGGTTATGCTAGAAAACTGCAGAATGAGTTCATGTCAGCTTGGGATGGCTTGAGTACCAGAGAAAACGATAGAATCCTCATCCTTGGTGCCACAAATAGGCCTTTCGACCTTGATGACGCCGTCATACGCCGCATGCCAAGAAGGTAACTTCTAGAAAGTTCTTTTCTGAATCGGGTAGTACAACTATATACATTTAATCTATTCAAAATTCTTTACTCACTTGAGCGCGGATTCATACAGATTTTTTCTGTAAATTCGACAGACTCAGGATTTACAAATACCCCCCTAACGTCCGTCTCTGTATTTAGTTCAAACTTGTCTAACAGATAAACAATGTTTAACCATATTAAATAATACAGTTAACTGGAATCGTGACGAGATTGAGATTGTTTATTTATTTGTTTATTCTTTTTATTGTTAGGATTTATGTGGACCTGCCAGATGTAGAAAATCGTTCGAAAATACTCAAGGTAATTCTAGCTCAAGAAAACCTGGAACCCGGGTTTTCTTTTCAAGAACTTGCAGAGGCCACTCAAGGTTATTCTGGGAGTGATCTTAAGGTAATTCGCAAATTTTACATTTTAGTACTCGCTCATTTTCATTTCTCTCCATGTCTAAACTTTATATATGTCATTTTTTGTGTTTTTCAGAACCTGTGTGTTGCTGCAGCATATAGGCCTGTCCAAGAATTACTTGAAGAAGAGAGCAAGGTAAACATGACCTGACGACAATTACTATGAATCTATCATCATAGGCGACTCTAAAGTCATGCTAGTGGGATCACACGACCCCGTTGAAAATAGTTTTCCCAGTATTGTGTATATATTTAATTAATGCTATTATATGACTCTCTAACCCCATATTAAAATTTAAAAAAATGTATTGGCTCACTATTTACGGTCCAAAATAATAGGTAATATTAAACTTTTGATGTTTGTATCTTATTATAGGGCCACGGATCTGGTGGAGTTCCAGTTTAAGACCGCTCAAATTGGACGATTTTATTCATTCTAAAGCCAAGGTTTTTGACATTTTTTTTTTTTCAGTTTTGATATTTCTTTTTAGCTTAACTTTGCCAAGATTAATGTAAATCTCTGCTTCTTAATCTTTTGCAACAATACAATTTTGCAGGTTGGACAATCAGTTGTGTCTGATTCAGAGAGCGTGCTGAAGATGAAAGAGTGGAATGAGCAATATAACGGAGGGGGAAGCGGAATAAGAAAATGGCCAATTGGCTTCTGAAATATATACAGGTGAAGCTGGGATGAACTTTTAAGATCCAGCTCCCAAAGGTGATATACGAAATTGAATGAAAAACATGACGAAA
>CM047876.1:20727847-20754858 GCA_026212405.1 Petrea volubilis | reverse complement strand
TCAGCAAAAAAGATAGTACCTTTGAACCGGGTGATCAACTGGAGAGAGATAAACCCCCTGTCCCTGTGTTGGGAGGCCAAAACCCTGGTGAAGAATTTTGTTAATCTCATTCTTGGAGACACCGTACCAAGCATACTTCACATTGGCATTGCCACCACACTTCATCTCCGTGGCTTTTGAATATATACAAAACGATTGAAGCTTTGCTCGGGTCATGATGTCCGAATAATCATTCCTGTGAATGGCCTCAACTCGAGAACTAAATCCATAAAAACTCAATCTTGATTCCAACTTCTTCTTGATTGTCTCGTAAATCATCTCATCCTCGCGAATTCTAATCAAACCACTATAAAAAAGCCGATCTTGTTGCTCGCTTTCGGGCCCGGATACCCCACTTTCGCAATCAGAAGGACAAGAATCTCCCTCATACTGATTATTAAGATCTCCAAATAGTATGAGCTTTGAGCTCCTGTTCTGAGCTGAAAGCTCAATGTCTCGGAATAGACATCAATTGATCCCATTTGAGCGAACCACAACTTGTAAATCCTTTTCTTGCTGTATATATATTGTATGTACAGCCAACTTGGGAATAAACACAGAACCCTTGAGGCAAAAGTTAACTTGGTCCACAATTACAAAATTGCCAACCCAGGAAGGAACTGGAGGTATAACCAGCTTAATGGGAAAGGTCTAATTTCTAACAAAAACAACTGGTCAAAAAAAAAACTAATAAATTACTAAATTACTCTGTACGACTTGGACTCACAACAACAACAAGAACAAAAAAAAAATCCCAAAACTAAGATTCTGAAAAAGACACCCAAAACCAAAAAAAAAAAAAAAAAAGAAAATCTAACCTTTGGTGGGAAAATCAAGAGATTCGAACAAAGAAACGGATGGACCTAGAAAAGTAAAGCTAAATAATGAATGCCCACAAACGCAAAAATATATTCCGTAGAATACATATCTCCACAGAAGAAGAAAAGGGGTACGAAAGCTCAAAGCTCACTCTGGAATCTGGAAGGAGAAAAATTGTATCTAGAAATTAACTTACAACCCAAATTGTGGAGGAGGAGCTTGTGGAAGACTGTGAGGAACTTAATTTAATCTATACATGACTAATATACATATATAAATATGGGGTAACTTGAATCCTTAACCGTGGAGAATAAGAAAATATTCTTGAGCCTGGAACGGTTTCTTGGAGAAGAGGGGATTTTAATGGAGGTGCAACTAAGAAGGTGGTATTGTAAAAAAGAGCACTTTTTTTTTACTATAAAAAGAAAAAAAAGCCCAACGGAACACACCGCCTCAGGTTTTTCTTGCTATTTGTGGGCGGTCTGTGTGTGTGTGTGTGTACGTGTGTGTGTTTTGGGGTGGATTGTGGTTTGTGGCAGTCTGTTTTTTGATGAGCCGACGGTTTTGGTTTTATAGTTTAAGGGTGGAGATGAAGGTCGGTTTTCTTTTTAAAACATCGTGCAGATGAACCGTGGCTGGCACAAATCGAGTGGAGATGAAAGGACTACTTTGCCCTTTGACATTTTCCTCAATTCTCGTCACTTGGTACGTGGGGATTTCTAAGGGCACACGTTTGTGAAAATGAAATCCTAATCCGAGTGCAAATGGGATTAGAGGTTTTTGGTCCAGGTCCAGGTCCAGAGTTGTCATGCCATACGCATTGTATGTTGGGGTATTTTGGGTATTTCATGTGGAGCCTAACTTTTTGGCCTTTTTTCTTCCTGATATTTCGGAATAAAACAAAGGAATCACCTTAAACGATTGAAAAAATATTCAAAATTTTTAAGAGTTCCATCTCTTTCAAATTGTGCCGTCCTGATCGAGAGAGATCGGAATTTACTCTCACACATTTGTTGCTTTATCCCACGTTTTTAGTTCTTTTGATCAGCAGATTTGATACCATTTGCCACACTTGATTAAAGACAAACTCTCATAATCTCGCCTAAAAAAAATTATAGAATGCGCGGCTCGTCGAAAGAAGATTGTATAATAAATGCATTTCAATTGTTTTGTCAAAAACTTGCAAATTCCTATTTCCATAATATTTACTTGATGTGGGATGGGGGTATCTGTTTGGGCTCATAATATCAATTTTATTTTATTAGTAATACCGCACACTCTATGCGTGTGCAAAATATAAAAAAATATATATTTCAATTTAATACTTAAATTTTTTTTAGGATGAAAATATAAATATATTATTAAATTTTTTTTATAAGAATACTTTTTAAAGAATTATTTGAAATAGTTTATTAAATTCTAATAATTTAAAAATAAAATAATTATATGAAATAAAATTATATGATAAAGAATAAATACAAAAAGGAAAAAAAAAACACCAAGTAGTTGTAATTAGAGAAATTGAATGCAATATTATAATATTGATCTTTTTGTTTGTTTATTTATTGAATGTGTTTACTAATTAAAAGTGTAAAATTAGTACATTAAAATTTGGTATCTGAATTGAATCGATTTCATGCGAATTGTCAATTTTAGTCGTAATTATATATATATCTATTTATTCCACGTAAAATTGAAGGGCAAATTTTATAAAATCACATCAATAACCGTCATTTGTGAGACAAAAATGACTTTGTTCTTATAGATTAAATAATAATATAAGAATAATAAGTATATAGTTTAAATATATAGAAAAGTAGCAAATATATTTGATAACGAACACACAAATTTATAAATCATCTTTTTTTTTTATTAATAATATAGTTTTCTCACATTTTGAACGTTGTGTATGGCACGTGCCAAGCCAATGAATATAATAGCTTGGCCCATATTGATGGCCCATTGATGCGGGCCCCCCTGGAGCAAAAAAAAAACCATTTAGAAAGTTCCAATGAGTTTGAACCCAAGTCGAAAACGGCATGAAAATTAATAAATTACATGCAGGTCTGCAAATGGATGGATAATTTTTTTCAATATCCAAATTCTATAAGGTTTACATTTAATACCATTGAATTCAAATCCAATAGAAAGTCTGAAATCCAATAAAAAAAATTTCGATCAAATTAACAGTTAAAAGAATTAAAAGTTTAAACTCAAATAACAAATAAAAAAATATTATTTCTTATGTCAAAAATAAAAATTTAATAAAGTAGAAAAATATTTTAGAATATATATAAAAACTATACATTATCTTGTTCAAAAATTATCCTGAAAAAAATAAAAAATAGTGTATTATTAGTTATTATAGTTTATATATTATATATTATTTAAACTTTTTTACCAGCATTATATATATAAAGTTCTTAATTTAATAAAAAATATTATTAAAATTCGGATTCAGGTCTTTAATGAATTGGATTGCTTGATTCCATATCCTATCCATTTATTTCAAATTATGGATATTTATAATCGGATCTAAATCATCAAATATTTTTAATCGATTGAATATGCTAAAATTCGGATCGAACTTGGATCAGATTTGGATTAAAATCCGCTCCCATTGCCAGGCCTAATTACATGTATTCCTTTTTTTTTTTTTAAAAAAAAAAAACAGAAAAGTATATATTACATATGTTACTTTATAGAAAATTCTTACTTGATTTCACCGAACCTAACAAATTATACGGTAAATACTAAGTTATGTCCTTATTATATATAAATAATACCGGGTTACCTATTTTTATATAATCCAAAAAACAATATCAAAATAAATCATATCTTTGTTTCAACTTTTACTTTTATTTATTTATTATTATTATTATTATTATTATTATTATTATTATTATTATTTTTTGCTTTTTTGGTTTTAACTTTCACATATTCTTTGCACATCTATAAAGTTGCATGTTATCGATTGTCATATTTTAGAGTTTAGACCAGATCAGAACTATATACATCAAACATTTTTCATGAAATAAAAAAAGAAAAAATATCTCGACATTGGAATTATCACGTTTTTTAAATTTAACTTCGTAATTGTCCCCACGGACCCACCCCCGGCCAACAAAAACAAAAAAACCACGTCCTTTTGTCACATGCATCTCATGTGTCTCATGTGTCACCAAAAAAAATTGTGATAATTGTGAAAATTGGGGAGAAAATTAAGAGGGTGTTTGGCTAAGTTTATTTAAAACATCTTATAAGCTCCTATATCTTATAAGATGTTTTAGGAGCTTATAAGATGTTGGATCTTATTTAAAAATAAGTTATTAAAGTGTTTGGATAAATAAGAAGGGGTATAGCTTATAAGATGTTAGTAATGGCAATATTGTAATTAATTTGGTTAAAAATAAAATAGCTTGGTAGATCTTAAAAAATAAGTTGCTACCTCCTTACTTTTTTAAAAAGAGCTTATAAGCTCTTAAACATCTTATTTGAGGAGCTTATAAGCTCCACCTCTAAAAATTTTGCCAAACACTTTGTACCATCTTATAAGCTCTCAAACATCTTATAAGATGTTTGGAAGAGCTTATAAGCTTAGCCAAACACCCTCTAAATTGAACAACTCTGATGAACCGATTTAGGATTCAGTTTTGTATTTCAAAATTTCTAATTCGGATCACATGATTGATACCTACTTCTTTTGGGGGCAAATTACTTTACATCTTTTGAAATATGATATAATTATAAATTATTCTCTTTTATTTTGAAAATTATAAATACCTCCTTTAATGTTTAGTGTCTCTTGTTAGACATGAATAGAGATATCCAAAATACAACTTTTCTTCAGTTATAGTAGTTAGCCCAACCACCAAAAAATACCCCTTGTCGAACCTGACAAAAATTTTCAATTAATTTTGTTATTCTACTAATATTCGCAAAGTGATTTCACTTTATACACTACAAGAAATTGGAAAAAAATCGATGAAATTTTGACGAAAATTTGTTATTTCAACGGGATTCCTGTGTAATTTCGGTGAGATGGTGGGGGCACAAAAAATGCTTATCGCTATTTCAACTCTGGTGGAATTTCTTGAATAAGCTGCCGGAAAGTTGTTGGATGCCCGCCGAAAAGTTTTTATATATATATACTTTTTTTAAAAAAATTTGGCGGAATTCCAACAAGAATTTTGTTAGAAACTTTGTTTAACTTTTGAAAATGAAAAAAAAACCAGTGTAATTTCGTCTGCTGAAAAAATCAAAATAAATAAAAATAAAAAAGTAAAACATACATGCTACTATATAAATATACAAATGTATATTACATATATACGATTCAATAATATATATTATACATATACACAACAATAAATATCCATGTATATGTTACATATATACAATTCACTAATATATATTATACATATACAAACAATAAATATCCATGTATATTTATATATATACACTATACATATATAATCCATATATTTAACATAAATATATACAGATATATATATGAAATTAATAAATATATATTTCATGAATATATATAACACATATATTTACACACATATACGTACATACATATTTCTATATAATATAGTTACACTATGGTGGTGGGAGGCGGTGGCGGGAGATGGCAACAAGACATGGTGGTAGTAGTGAGAGGTGGTGGTTGTGGAAGGAGGTAGCTCCATCTTTGGCGGTGGCTGCAGCAGCGGGTTGTGTTGTTGGCGGTGACGATCGGGTGGTGGTGGATTTCGGAACGAAGTGAGAAAGGGGAAAAAGAAGAAAAGGAAAAAAAGAATGATAGAAATAGAGGAAAAATGAGAAAAAAATTTAGATTCATTTAAAATATTTCGGCGATTTCCTGCAAAACAGTCTATTGAAAATTTGAGATAATTTTAAAAAAATTTAGCTGGAAAATGAAATATTAATATTTTTATTTTTATTTTTATTTTTAAATACCAACGTAGTTTCAATTGACATTTTTTGTCATATATATATATATATATATATATATATATTTATATAGATTATAGTTTTTAATTTTTGGTGGGAAATTCCTGAGGCAGAATTCGGGCAGCAAGTTTGTCAAAAATAATAATAAAAAAACTATTATTTCTTATTTATTTTGAAATTCTTGTGAAATTTCCACCGAAATGTCGCTGGAAAATGGATATATATATATATATATATATATGTATTGAAAATATTGACAGAAATTTTCGTTGGTTTTCTGCCTCTTTTTTAATTTGGTGATTATTGTCGCGCCAAAGTTGTACAGCAACAATTATGCCGGAAATAAGGAATCACATGTGACGTCCGAATTTAGCTCGAGTTTACAGGCGGCAGTTAATTTATTGTAATTTCCTTTTCGATGAAATATTCTTTTTCTTTTTTCTTTGTTTTTTTTTATTTTATTTTATTTGTAGTGATACCAAAACAACCACCGTCGTGCATTATTGTCTACAATATGATATCTTCGTTATTTTTTTTTATTTAAAAAAATTGACTTCCATATATATACTTTTTATGTATTAAACTTATCGAAATCGTATAAATTCCATCTCAAAACCCCTCACCGAAACAAAATTAGGTGATAAACAACAAGAAGGAAAAAAAATTAGTCGATTAATTTTAAAAATTGTGATAATTGTAATAGCAAAATATATAGTTTCTTTTACAATGAAATTAATCAAATACATCGGACGTTTTCTTTTGCACCAAGGAAAAGGTACAATTGCCTTGTCCTAAAAGAAATCACCATATGGAGGAACACTCACACATGAATTCAACTACTCTAAACTCTGCTATATACACACACACACACACACATTAACCCTAAACCCCCAGCCCCCGGTTATTGCGTTTCAATATTGACAAAAAAGGTCAGTCTTTTCTTTTGGAAAATATTTACATTAACTGCTGCTTAAAACGCATGTCTGGATATTCATAAAATATGCATGAATATTTAATAGAGAAGCAATTAATATTGAGCTTCACGAACACTAGTTCAAGCTTTTTTTGAGGTTCGATGATGACAAGTTGGTGTTTTCTTATTTAATTATGCCTTTTGACAATATATATTCATCTGTTTCTTTCTCTGTTGTGGTGTGATAAATTAAAGCCTGTCTTGCTTGAAAGATTCAATTTTTATTTATTGATTTATTATTTTTTTTTGCTCAATGTGTTTTTGTCTTTCTTTTTTGTTTTGTTTTGTATAGCTAGATTCGTTGAGCGAATTGATTTTATGTTTTGTAAAACTTCTGGTAGCAATATTTTGATAAGCTAATAGAAATTGTGTTTATTTACATGATCGCACGTGTAATCAATGCTTTTATGTAATCGCTTTGCTGCAGGTCTATATATAATATAAGTGTCAGTTGACAAGTAATGATCAGAGAATAAAGGATGGAAATCAAAAGTGGTATTATGTGGTTTAAGGCCAACAAATATGTTTTGAGCAGGCAGGATCATGTTCCTGGACATTGTTTGATCTCTGCAAGATTGATTGAGAAATATCTCTCCAATTATTTGTCGTCGGCTGAGACGAGACATTACTGCTCCGGAGTTGATGGGAGGGGTAATGCACACGATGCGTGTGCCAAGGACGTGCTTAGAGGTAATAAGAGTAACGAAAGCACGTCTGAGAGCACGAGCAGAGTTATCGAGCAAGATCAAACCGAGGGTCTTCGAACTGAAAATCTTAGTTCGGAGTATGAGAAGATCAAGAAATCGCCTTTCTGGACCAGAGTGGAAAGATTTAGGGATGAGTTTTGTAGAAGGGTTGTTCCGTGGGAGAACATGATCGACTCATGGAAAAATTTTCCTTATGACATTCAGTATGTGCTGTCCCGGAATTTTATTTTGTTGTTTCTCTTAATTACAAGAATGCATGCATACCCTTCAATGACAAACCGATATACTATAAATTTAGTTTCTGTGACGAATTTTGTCTACAGTAAATCCGTTAGTAATTAAATGCCTTGTAATTAATTGTTTCTTTATTTCTATTTACACTGAATTTTGTCGTTAATCCAACAAAAATACTCTAAATTCCTTAAATGAAGGGGGTGCTTTCTTGTAGTGCTTCTCGCATATATTATAGTTACTCGTTAGGACTCAAAAGTGTCACGATTCGTGCAGTGGAAACACTAAAAATGATCTCTTGGAATGCACGGCCGCGCAATTGAAACACAATAAGTTCATCAAAGATTATGGTGGCCGTTTGGCGTTTTCACGTGGGAGAATTTTGCTTCAGAGCATTCCAGGTTAGTTTTCGTACTAAGTCTCAAAGTTTCTCTGCTTTTTTTCCATTTCTTTTTTGTTATCATCAAGGAAGAAAAAAATCACTCTCTTAATTTGTAGGTACGGCACTATATCGGGAGAGATTGGTTAGAGCGCTTGCACGGGAGTTGCAAGTTGCAGTACTGATGCTTGATAGCAGACTCTCACCTCCTTATGTAAGCTTGGAAATTCATTTCCTTCCAACCCACCCTTTGAACTACTGATGTTTTTGATCTTATTTTCATTATTATTGTTGAAAAGAATTATCTAGATAAAGTAAGTTTCCAGATCTACTTATCAAATTTGAATTAGAAATTTTAGCTATATATGCTCACCAGTGGTTGAACTTTCAGGGCCTTTGTGAAGAATCAGAAGATGTGTCTGAAGACGAGGATGAAAACGATTCAAGTGATGACGAAGAATGTAGTAGCAGCGAATCAGATGACAGCGATGATGAAGTTGATAACCGAACTTCGGATGAAAAGAACAAAAAGGTAATCCTCAACAACATTAAGTTGACAAGTGAACGCGTTAAGTTCCAAAGAATTATTGAGACCCATTGTTCGTGCTTCTTCGAGAACTCAAATTATTATACTTATCAACTTTACGCACATCGCATTAGGGGTAAAGTAGATTTTTTTCCCATCTAAATGGAACTGTTTCACCAGCAGTTACTTTGTCTTCTGTATGGCAGAGTGGTTCCACAAAATCTAAATGTTCCTCATCATCTTCGAAATCAAAAACTAAGTGTTTACTAAAGAAAGGTAATACATTATTAGTTCTGTTGCCAAATGTAAATTTTGTTTCACAATGTGCAAAGTTCCTTTTGTTGTTGTTGTTTTATTTTACAAGTATTTATGTTGCCAGGGGACAGAGTAAAGTATATTGGACCGATTATTTCTAGTACAGAGAATAACAGGTTCATATTTTTCTGGATTTTCTAAATACCTGCAAGTTTCATTTAGGTAATGAACTAGTTATCCTTATAAGAAATGTTATAAAATTTGCAGGACTTTGTCTAGCGGTCAGCGAGGGGAGATTGATGAAATAAATGGTGATCAAGTAGATGTTATATTTTATAATAGATGCATGACGAAGAATGAAGGAGACGAGAAAAGCTCAAAGTCTGCTCTAAAAGCATCGGTTTATAAGCTTCCCGGTACGTATTTGATATTTTGTATTCCTACTGGCTTCATGTTTGAGGACTACAATTTTTTCCGTTTTTAACAGTCTTTTTGACACATTTGTAGTCAAGGACATCAAACAAGATCAGGATGCTCAAACTCATGATTGCTATGTTGCGATGCAAGTGCTCTGCGAGGTATTGGTTTTGATTGATAATGGATATGAGCACCCTTTCGTGAATTTGAATGAGTTGGTATGCTTACATTTTCACCGTAATGTTAATAGGTTGTGGAGTCTCGAGAACCAATTGTTGTCTATTTTCCCGATTCTTCTCTGTGGTTGTCTCGATCAGTTCCAAAGTCGACTCGGGAAGAGTATCTGCGCCAAGTGCAGGAGATGTTTGACCAATTATCAGGACGTGTAGTTTTGATTTGTGCACAAAACAAGAGGGATTTTGAATTAGAATCAATGGACAACTTTGTAAGTTTTAAATAAATTAGCTAGTATTCATGATATTTATATGACTCTGTCTTTTGCTAATCATGTCTCCGAATTATAATGCATATATATTGGGATGTTTCTTTCTAGCCTTGTTCTTTGGCGCGACTCATACGGACACTAAAAGCAACTAAGCGATGTACAGATGATGCAATAGACGAGTTATTCACTAATGTGATATCTATAAAAGCTCCAAAGGTAATTGCTCTTTTATGATCTCATATTTAAGAAAGTATGTTGTGTCAAACGTTGCTATGTCTGATGATGTTTTGATTTGACAGATTCAACTGTATCAATTCACTGTTGCAGGAACAGGATAAACTGGAGACATTATATAAACAGATCGAAACAGATAGGCGAACTCTGATATCTCAGAGCAACTTAAGTCAAATGCGCGAGGTACAAGTGCGAATCTTGATAAGTATCGATTAATATGGTTAAAATGTCTAATATTTTGTTGGCATCATTTACTCATTTCAGGTTCTCAGAGAGCACAACTTATTATGCACGGGCTTGGAGCATGTAAACACCGTCGGCTTGATACTGACAAAACGGAGTAAGAAATAAAATTCTAAGATTACTAATTTTTCAGATCTTAATAAAAACTAGAAAGTACTAAAAAAACAAAGAACTTTGGGACGAAGCAACTATGATGAAAATTTTTTCACGGAACTGGAATTTTCGGAAACTAATTGATTACCAAAGACTATACACCATATATTTTTATATTTCACCTACCCAAATGGATGGCGGATAACCGAACAATCCGATAGTTAAGATCCCTTTTCATTTATCGGGTTGCAGAAGCAGAGGAGATCATTGGCAAGGCTAGAAATCACCACCTTTCATCGTGCATCATACCTCATGTCAAGGAAGACCACTTGAATGTGCCTCAAGATAGGTAAACTACTCCCCCCCCCCCCCCCCCCCCCACAAAAGGTTATCCCAAAAATCAACTATTTTGTTGTCATGTGCAGCATTAGAACTGCGCTTTTGAGGTTAAAGGAGGTGGAAACAAAGCCTGAGAAGCCTTCAAAGAGTCCTAAGGTTTCGTTTATCGTCTTTAATTATCATGGAAACTTAATTTGTTTATAGATATAATTTTTCTTATTGTGCTGAAGAAAAGTTTGCTGCAGTGTCTTGCTGAGGATGAATTTGAGACAAACTTTGTTTCAGCAGTCGTACGTCCGGAGGAGATTGGTGTTAAGTTTGATGATGTAGGTGCCCATGAAGATGTGAAGAAGGCACTCAATGAACTTGTGATTCTCCCCATGAAAAGGCCCGAGCTTTTCTCTCGGGGGAATTTACGCCGGGTGCGCAACTTATTTCATTTCATTTTTTTTTTTTTGGTCCCCCTGCGATTTTTGGTGACTTTAGTGTGTAAAAATGGTATATCTTTTGTCAGCCTTGCAAGGGATTACTTCTTTTCGGGCCTCCCGGAACTGGAAAGACCCTTCTCGCGAAGGCTCTGGCGACAGAATCTGGGGCAAATTTCATCAATGTTACCGCAGCAGGCCTTCTATCTATGGTAGGTGAAAAATGGGCCTTGCGGTATTTGTAGGGGAAATTTGCAAGGAGTATTTTTGAGATTTCTTGATATTGCCATACATGTAGTGCTCCTCATATTTATATTGTAACACTATCAATATGTTTTCTTGGTTGTTTGTAATTCATGCAGTGGCATGGGGAAGATGAAAAGCTTGTAAGGGCACTCTTCTCTTTTGCTGGCAAGCTGGCTCCGGCAATTGTTTTCATCGATGAGATCGATAGTTTAATGAGTGCTCGGGGTAGTTATCTTGAGACCGGTTATGCTAGAAAACTGCAGAATGAGTTCATGTCAGCTTGGGATGGCTTGAGTACCAGAGAAAACGATAGAATCCTCATCCTTGGTGCCACAAATAGGCCTTTCGACCTTGATGACGCCGTCATACGCCGCATGCCAAGAAGGTAACTTCTAGAAAGTTCTTTTCTGAATCGGGTAGTACAACTATATACATTTAATCTATTCAAAATTCTTTACTCACTTGAGCGCGGATTCATACAGATTTTTTCTGTAAATTCGACAGACTCAGGATTTACAAATACCCCCCTAACGTCCGTCTCTGTATTTAGTTCAAACTTGTGTAACAGATAAACAATGTTTAACCATATTAAATAATACAGTTAACTGGAATCGTGACGAGATTGAGATTGTTTATTTATTTGTTTATTCTTTTTATTGTTAGGATTTATGTGGACCTGCCAGATGTAGAAAATCGTTCGAAAATACTCAAGGTAATTCTAGCTCAAGAAAACCTGGAACCCGGGTTTTCGTTTCAAGAACTTGCAGAGGCCACTCAAGGTTATTCTGGGAGTGATCTTAAGGTAATTCGCAAATTTTACATTTTAGTACTCGCTCATTTTCATTTCTCCCCATGTCTAAACTTTATATATGTCATTTTTTGTGTTTTTCAGAACCTGTGTGTTGCTGCAGCATATAGGCCTGTCCAAGAATTACTTGAAGAAGAGAGCAAGGTAAACATGACCTGACGACAATTACTATGAATCTATCATCATAGGCGACTCTAAAGTCATGCTAGTGGGATCACACGACCCCGTTGAAAATAGTTTTCCCAGTATTGTGTATATATTTAATTAATGCTATTATATGACTCTCTAACCCCATATTAAAATTTAAAAAAATGTATTGGCTCACTATTTACGGTCCAAAATAATAGGTAATATTAAAACTTTTGATGTTTGTATCTTATTATAGGGCCACGGATCTGGTGGAGTTCCAGTTTTAAGACCGCTCAAATTGGACGATTTTATTCATTCTAAAGCCAAGGTTTTTGACATTTTTTTTTTTTCAGTTTTGATATTTCTTTTTAGCTTAACTTTGCCAAGATTAATGTAAATCTCTGCTTCTTTAATCTTTTGCAACAATACAATTTTGCAGGTTGGACAATCAGTTGTGTCTGATTCAGAGAGCGTGATGAAGATGAAAGAGTGGAATGAGCAATATAACGGAGGGGGAAGCGGAATAAGAAAATGGCCAATTGGCTTCTGAAATATATACAGGTGAAGCTGGGATGAACTTTTAAGATCCAGCTCCCAAAGGTGATATACGAAATTGAATGAAAACATGACGAAAATAGTATAGTTTCTTGGAGAAAAAGAATGTCCTTTCTCAGGATAGAAGATTGCTTCGCACCAAAATGGAAGATTTTACCATTTATATGCCTGGGTTATTTGTAGGACACTTGGTATAATTTTGTATTACATTATACCCTAGTATTAAAGGTTAGAATTATTAGATTACTTGTATGATATAAATGAGCTTTTTAAATTTTATTATTGGGTATTTATTTGGAATGTACTTGTTTTTAGCCTTTTATCTATATTAATGAGTCTTGGGCCTGTATATGATGGTGACCCATAATAATATTGCAATGGGCCATATGTTTTTAAGTGGTCTTTGGGTTTGGCCCGTGTCACAGGAAAAATTCTTGTATGAATTTGATGTTCGGCTCTCATATCGACCAAATTGTGAAAATGGTGTTGTACTTTATAAATTAATATTTTTTTAAGTCAAGCCATCCCAAGCTGGTATAAAATTCAATCGTCAATTCTTTATTCCATGAAATTATTTTATAAGCATGTTTAATATGGTGGTAAATTTCTTTTGAGTCATATGAGCCGTGTAGTTTGAAATTTGCTTTGAATTTCAAATGTCATAACACGATTTATAACAATATCATATGTGAGGTGAGTTTTGCGAATTTCAATTAGGAATATCTTCACTTCAAAATAAAAAAAATAATAAAAAAAAAGGTTTCTACATGTGTTGATCTATATTCCTGGTAAACTCATAATCATAACAAATAAATTGATTTTTTATTACTAAATAAATAAATGGAGTGATAGAATCGAATTTCAGCCAAAACTTTTTGATAGTATGCTTAAAGTTATTCTTTGGAGAAAAAAAAAATATCATCCTTTATCCTTTTTTTTTCAATTTTTTTTTTCGGAAAAAACATATCTATTTGAATAGTATCCATGAGAATTGAAAAAAATAGTAAACATATTAAAAATCATTCGGGAGGCATAACACAAGATGGATGTACAATAAAATAGTAGGTTTGGTAGCTAAGTTGGTAGTCGCTTTAATATTCAAAATTGTCACACTCAGAGTAAAATAAATTATATAATTATAAATTTAAACTTCTCATATTATTCCCATTAATTCTGTACAAACCGGTTCGGACAGGCTTTCTTTTTATAAGAAAAATATTTATTTTTAAGAAATGGATTGGACAGCTTTAGAAAAAATATAAAGTATAAGTAGCTTTTTTCTATCCAAATAATTGTATTGTTAATCCTGTTTTATTCATTTTTACATACTTTTTCAATTGAAAATGCAATTGTCACATTTTCAATGAAAAAACAATTCATTTTTATTTTCATAACTAGTATTTCACCCGTGTCAAAGTACAGGAAATACATGTGTGTGTGTGTGTGTGTTTTAGGAAAAAATAATATGATAAAAATAAATTAACTTTTGCTATAACATAAATCAATAAATAAGTATATTAAAAATTTTATTTAATAATAGAATATATGTTCAATTTAAATATTAATTTTGGTATGATCAATGTATAAAAGTTTTTAAACCTTTTATGTAGGATTAAGTGTCAAATAATTTTAGTTATTTAAAGTTAAACTAATGAAGAGATATTGTAAATTAAAAATTAGTTTTGTTATTTTATTTTGAATTGAAATTTAATCTATTTTACTTTAGATATTGGATAAGTGGTGGATTTTTTGGGATAAACATGAATAATAAAATACTTTTACATGATATTTTATTTTCATATATAGCAAAATAAGGTTAAATGAGGTTATTTATATATGCACTTACTTGAATAATTTCAAAACTAGTGGATGTGACACATTTTATGTATGTACAAAATAAAAATGAATCATAATTTGATCACATGTTTAATAAATTTATAATTTTATATATTATAAAAATAAAAAATAATTAAAAATTAAATTAATTTTTATTATTAATTAATAAATAAAAAGATAACGTAATTAAATATTGAATATAACGATATAAGAGAAGAGGGAGAGAAGAAAATAAATAAAAATAATATCTTATGTTGGAAAGATGAGAGAGAAAAAAATAAAAAAATATAGAAACGAGGAAAGAGAAAAGAGAAAAAATTTCATCAATGTACGAATCAGTAATTAGGGGGTGCGGTGCTTTAACGAAAAAACGTATAGGTGTATGGATGAACCCACTATTAACAACATTCATATGTCATAGGATCCAGACAGAAAGTTACTCAAATACCCTTCCCATCCGCAGCCCTAATTTCGGTGTTTGTATCGACGCACATCGCACTTGGAATTGGATTTTGTATCTATCTATCTACCTCTCTCTAACCCCCCGAAAAGTGCCCTAATTGTTCGCCCATTTTTCTTGTTTCCTGGCAGAAAGGTAGCGTTTTCGTGAAAATTTTGCTATTTCTCGCAATTTCATTGGTGGCCAATTTTGTTGTGGTGTGCTTTAATTGTGATTTTCATGCCTTTTGAGCATGGTGGGCTTCATTTCTGAGGTTCTGAAGAAACGCCATTTGGTGTTTTTGCCGTTGAGGAAAAATGAGACGCATGTTTGCGTTGTGGACCTTTTCAATTTCTTCGATTTGGTGTATATGTCTAGCTGACCGAGAATCCGAATAATTACTCGTATATCTATCTGATAATGTGAAGCTGAGATTGCCTTTGCTGTTCATTGTTGTTGTTCTTTTTTTTTTTCATTTTTGGCTTCATCAATTGAATGCTTCTTGGAGGTCTTAGATGCTCATGCCTGAAATTTTTTGCCTTTCCATTGTTCTCATTGCCGTATTAAAAAACTTTGGTGTGTGTTTTTTTCGTTGTTCTGTGTTTCAGGTTACTTGAGAATCAATGGCAGTTCCGTATACCAACTGCTTTCAACTTCCAAAAGTTTCTTCAAAATGCAGTCTTTTTAGCTCGTCCAGTAGGCTTCACACCCGGTTTTCTCCTGTATACGCTTGCCTTCGAACTTCTGACCCAGCTTTGCACTTAGAAGCCAAGGTAAGTTGATGGTCATCTTTTCTTTGGTTTAAACCTCCTTGGATGGTTTTCTCTGTATATATAAAATGATCTTTGGATGGTTTGGCTTGTCTCTTTATTTACTCATTTTAAGTCACGCATGTTGCATTGAGAGTTTATATTTGTTGCATTTCAGTTTCATGTAGACTGGTTTTAAGGTCTTCATTATCAAATGACATGCCCTTAAAAAGTATGTTTAGATAATTCTTTTGGGTTCTGCCCATCCCATTTTTTGGTGTAGGGTCCATGGTTAGTGTCCTATATTTCACTCCTTCACATTCACATATTAGCCTCGCACACCAGATGTTAGTTAGGTGTTCGCTATTTTGTTATGATGAATGCTGTTACGTATCTGGGGAAGAGAAGATAGAGAAGGAAGATGTTGGATGGGTTTCTCATCTGTCATTGTGCTTTCACTTGAAGATGTCCACTGTTGCTTAATAGTTTACTTTTATAATTATTTGAGCTACATCTGAACCCCATATTACTTTATTTTAGTTACTTGTGGAATGATACTATGTTGAGTTGAGGGATTTGTTTTTGCCTCCTCACTTGAGCTTGCTTCAAGTCGTATTTAATTGGGATCTCTGGAACAAGAAAGCTTGAGTGTGAATTTTGTATGCTTGGACAAGCTTGCATGTGGGCTGACATGGTTCAATATCAACTTGTAACTTACCTGACTTCACCAGACATAGGCAGGTGTCTAGTGCTTTCCTGGTGGCAAAAACTGTTGAATTTCTGGTATAGGAAAGAAATTGTTCATTGTTGCTTGACAATAGAACCTCAATGACTACCTGAGCTACATCTGAGCATGACATTCTGTATGGATTTTTCCTATAATTAGGAGATAGGCATACTTGCTTGGAAGAGAATGTTTGGAGTTGCTTTCACCATTTATTTGAGAATAAGCATGCGGGCTTCTTGAGCTGTCACATTGTAACTTGTGAGCTTGAGCTTGCTCCAAGTACCATCTGATTGGGATTGCTTTGGAACAAGAAAGATTGTGCGTGAGTTTTGTGTTTTATGAGAAGCTTGTTATGCGGCCTTGACTTGCTTGAACAGCTATTTGTGGCTTCACAGTTCACCAGACACAGGCGGTTGTCTTATGCTTTCCTGGTTGCAGAGACCAGTGAATGTCTGGTATAGCAAAGAAAGTGTTGATCGTTGCTCAATATCTAATCTCAATCATCGTCTGAGCTACTCTGAGCACAACATTTGAACAAGATTCTTCCTTTTATTAGGAAATATATATACTTGATCAGTAAAGAAAGGCTTGAAAAATTTATGTACCATTTATCAAGAGTGAATTCCTAAACTTATCAAGAAAGTTATTTTATTATTTTAAAGCCCATGATTATGTAACTCCCCCTTCCCCTTCTGGTTTAATGGACATATTAGTAGCTCCCCTGGTGTGGATTATCATCATTCTGTCAGTCAATGGAAATCTGACTGGATAAATGACATTTGATGTGCTTTTCTGGCATACAGTGGTCTATTACCACAGTGCTGTGTGTTCTTCCACTTTTCTTGCACCATATTTTGCATAGTCGTAGAGTGTAACAGGAAATTGGCTGTAATTTCTATATTTGTTCCGAATTCTTTGTTGATCTTTTCAATTTTGTCTAACTAGATTAATATAGGTTGATCCCTTGTTGGGTAGTGTCAAATGGGATGACAAAGGCTTGGCAGTGGCAATAGCTCAAAATGTTGATACAGGAGCTGTTTTAATGCAAGGGTTTGTCAACAGGGAGGCCCTTTTAAAGACCATTTCCTCCAGAAAAGCAACATTCTATAGCAGGTCAAGATCAACTTTATGGACAAAAGGGGAAACCTCGATGAATTTCATCAATGTTAGCGATATCTTTCTTGATTGTGATCGTGATTCTGTAAGTTCCATCACATTTTTGGGAATCCTGCATCATTATAGTTTATTGTCTATTATTATTTAAAATAATAGTTTCATTCAACTACCAGATAATATATCTTGGGAAGCCTGATGGACCAACCTGTCATACAGGATCTGAAACTTGCTATTATACTTCAGTTAATGAAGTCCTAAATGATCCAGAAGTAAGACATTTATTTTCCGCTTGTTTACTTCATGGTTTCTTATGTATTCGAACTGGAACTGTTTACTTTCCGCATTGTGTAAATATTTTTGACTTATTTGCTTTTTGTGTAGACTGATGTCAACAAACTTGCATTAACTACTCTGTACTCGCTGGAATCGACTATATTGAAACGAAAAGAAGAATTGTCGGGAAATACAGATGGCAAACCATCTTGGACCAAGCGCTTGTTGCTTGACGAAAAGTTGCTATGCTCAAAAATCAGGTACTATTTCGTTCTTTTATCGAGTGAGTTTGCTAATGAAACTGCTGGAAAATAAATCATACCTCGATCCATTGTTTTACTCTAGGTTTGACATCTTCAAATTTTCTTTCGTTCTTTTGGTGTTCCAATTGATACGGAAATTGGTTAAAAATTTCCTGCAGAGAGGAGGCAGATGAGTTGTGCCGAACGTTGGAGGAAAACGAGGAGCAGTCAAGGACCGCCTCAGAGATGGCAGATGTGCTGTATCATTCCATGGTTTTGTTGGCTCGTAAAGGAGTAAAAGTCGAAGATGTTCTTCAAGTCCTCAGACTGAGGTTTGCGCAATCAGGCATCGAAGAGAAGAGCAGTCGCAAATCATGAGGATGGTCGATTAATTGAAACTTTTTTGCATCTTCTTCTTCTTAAGCTCACCTTTGCTTAGTGTGTAAATTTTGGCCAGTGTGTGTTGTCGTCTGGCAAACTGGATCTTATGCAATTGTTACTTTGTTCTCCTTTTATGAAATTTTCAGTTTGACCCCCGTTGAACTGTTGTAAATTCTGCTTTTGATGGTTCTTAACGCTTGTTTAGCGGAAAATACTAATAATTATGAGTAAAAAAAAACACTTTTGTAGTTAAAATGGAGTGATTTATGGAATTACATTCTACTCTTTTCATTTTTTTTAAAATTTTTTTTATGCAGTTATGCGTTTTTGTGCGGGGAAGAGAGAATGGAGTAGTGGAATTTTATTTTGAATGTCTCAAAGTAAAATTTTATTTTGTAAAACAATTCAAACCCCCCAAAATACCTTATAATTTAAGCAATAATTTAATATTTACTCTGAGTTTGGGCGGATTACAGTCAGCTTCCTTGAAGTTGTTGAAATTGCCAAAATTCCTTCAATGTATAGGAAGTAATCTTAAACCACTCTTGAGCATTGCAAAATTATATAATGTTAATTGAGCACTGAAAATTTTGTTATTGCCCTTAATGTTTGATTTATAAATACTTTACTAGAGGCTTGCTGAAATTACACAAAATTCTTCAAGTATTGGAATTTACAATCATACTCTCGGCAACGGCCTCCCCACATCGAAAATTCGTAAAAACATGCATATTTGAAATCTCTCTACTCGTAGCTTAACAGTGGTGGCCCAATCAATACCATTTGACCTTGTTTAACTGATAGTTAACATGCTTTGATTCTCATATTTCCACCAAACGTCGACAAAATTCAACAACGCCAACACCCTTGAAACCAGCGCACTTCAAGGAAGCTCCAGATCAATAAGAGTTAACCATATTCCAAGCCTCCTCTTGACAGTCAAAGGGGTTCTTCCTCATTCAGTCATTGATTTGCTCGTCGGTGGTGTCGCCGATCTTCGCTTGGAACTCTTTTCCAAAACTCAACCATAATAAAAGCCTTTAGGGAGAAACCTAATCTTTTCCCTTCTCTCTCAGTTGTGAAACCCTAGCAGTAAGAGTTTTCATTGTATAGACAAATCTCAAAGGGTGTAGTTATAAATTCAAATATTTGAAGAGTATTTTTTTTGTAATTTCAACAAACTTTAGAGAAAGTGTTTGTAATTCACTTTTTTATCGAATAATTAATCAAAACACTGAAGGAGGGTGTTTTGGAAAATTGAGATAATTTCCAACGGAATCTAATGGAAGTCTTCTTTTTTTCAATTATTATTTTGTAATTTTAGCAAATCTCGATGATGGTTTTAGTAATTTTTCATATTTGAGGAATTTTTTTTTTATTTGTAAGTTCAACAAATCTTATGGGAAGTAACTGTAATTCGCCATTTGAGTTTAATTTCATCTACAAATTTTGTTTTTCAATTCCACACTAAATTTCCATATCATTAACTATAGTAGTATTATGGCGGAAGAAGTAAAAGGCAAAGAGTTCATTGTCTCATCCATTCTAAGTTATGCAAGAAATTAAAATTCAACTATTTTGCACACTTACTACGTGCATGTTTTTCAATTTTTAAAATTTTGAATAACGCACTCTCTTCCTCTCCTTACATATGAAGTAGTCACTTTAAATGGAATGAGACGCATTCCAAAATATTTAAAAATTGATTTTGACTTCATCAACTTAATTCTTTACCGTTTCCTGAAAATATTATTGCATCCTCAAAAGATTATTAAAAATTTTAAATTGTTTCCGACTCCGTCAAGAGTATAAAATATTAGTATATTTCCTTAAAAAAAAATTAATTTCTTTTTTCACACATTTATTTTCCAAATCCAAAAATAAGATTGTACAAGAGAGAGAGACAAATAAACAAAATAAATTAAAACGGATTTTCCAATGTTGCACCCGCTCCTACAATTCTATATAAACAACCCCCCAACCCACCCCACCCCAACAAAAATTCGAACGTTAGAGAAGAACAAAACCCCCTGCCCAAACTCAAACCAAGAAACCGAAACAAAAAAATGTCTTCTTGCAAAGTTGCGATATCGGGCTCACCAGTTTTCTCCCCATCATCATCGTCATCTTCGATCTGCTCGCCTAATTCTTCTTCTCCCCGGCTTATCAGGCTCGCGAAGCCAAGTGGGCTTATCAGGGCTTTATCCGGGCCGGACTCAGCCGCGGTTTTGAAGAGGAAGAGGCCGCCGAGGCTGGATATTCCGGTGGTTTTTATGGAGGAGAAGGACAAACCGGCGGTGGCGGAGGCGGCGGAGGTGTTGGAGGTGGAGGGAGATGGGTATTCTGTGTGTTGCAAGAGGGGGAGGAGAGACGAGATGCAGGATAGGTACTCTGCTGTTGTCGGGATTCAAGGTGATTCCAAGCAGGTGAAGTTTTGTTCTATATCTTGTTCTTTTCCATGCCATTTCTAGAGAAAATGAATTTCATAGGGTTCGACAAATATACAAATGTGCAAACAATAGTCAATAGTTTGTGCAGAGATTTCGGGAAAAAGTGTGCTTTTTGGGGAAAAGGACTGTGATTTGGATTTTGAGTCTTTTGACCTCTTGCAGGTGATTTTAGAGCTAACCATTATTGGTTTTTACAATTCTGTAGGCATTTTTTGGTGTTTTTGATGGACATGGAGGTGCAAAGGCTGCTGAATTTGCAGCGGAGAATTTGGACAAAAACATAATACATGAACTCAAAACAAGGGGATATGATGATATTGATGATGAGATTGAGGAGGCTGTAAAGGGTGGTTACTTGACCACTGATTCTGAATTCCTCAAGACGGATCACAGAGGCGGAACATGCTGTGTGACAGCAGTGATCAGGAGGGGCAATCTAATCGTATCCAACGCTGGAGACTGTCGTGCTGTCTCTAGCAGATGTGGTGTTGCTGAGCCGCTCACGTCCGATCACCGACCCTCCAGGGGAGACGAGAGGGACAGAATTGAGAGTTTGGTGAGCGAAAACTAGCTACTTAAATCCTTGTATTACTACATTCTTGTTATTATTTTTGTATAGTGTTGTCTTATTAGTATCTCTGATATTGGTTGATATTGGTTGCTGGTTTCCTGTAGGATGGTTTTGTGGAATGTAGGAATGGCGTTTGGAGAGTCCTAGGATCTTTAGCTGTGTCGAGAGGTATTGGGGATCAATATCTTAAGCAATGGATTACAGCAGAACCTGAGACTAAGGTCATTAGACTTGGACCAGAATATGAGTTTCTTGTCCTTGCTTCTGATGGATTATGGGACAAGGTGAATTATATTTGTACTAGAATGTCTATTGATACAAGAAATAGGGAAAAAAAGACACACACACACACACACACGCACAAGTTAAAGGTTTTTCATTGTACTGATTCGGTTCTTGACGCTCTGCAGGTGAGTAATCAGGAAGCAATAGATATTGCCCGTTCCTTGTGCATAAATGTGGATAAGCCTCAGCCATTATCAGCTTGTAGAAAGCTCGTTGATCTCTCTGTTTCGAGAGGCTCCACTGATGACATAAGTGTGATGCTTGTTCAATTGGGAAGATTTTGTTAACAAACTTAAGACTAAATACTCGACTTTTGTGCTGCTGGTCCTCGTTTTGATATTAAAGTTAGCTATGGGGGGACGTTGTTGTAGCTGTTGATTCTCAAAAGTTGCAGTTTGAAGCTGGAAATTTTGAAGCTTGTGTTCACGTAGTCTGATTCTAATTCTTCTGATCCAACAGTTGATGACCCTTATGATTTGTAGCTGATTCTTTTGCTGAGCATTTTATAACATAATGGAAATCCAGCCTTACTCTACCTTTATGATGGCAATGCAAAGCTAAAGCTACTACTACTACTCAGCTGATATCATACATGCATCAAATTTGTGATCCCTTAATCCCTTCCTAGATAAAGGACTGCTTAATCATAGCCAAACTCCAAAATAATGTATAAATCTAATCCATGAGTATCTTAAACAAACTTTCAAAACATTTGGATAAATCTCAAGACAAAAGTACCACTCTCCAGAGTACGCAAACAAATGCAACCAGTCCTGCTTCTAGCAAAAAAGGTGCAGCTCTGGAGTAGCTTCACAAACAAAATACAAAAACTTAACAAGACTAGGAATTCCCAAACTCCACTATATATTAAACCCACATTCTTCTTTAAAACATTACATGACATAAGGAGAAGACCAGTACACAAAAGAGGGACTTCATAGATTTCTAAGTACATATGTTATTTGGTCATCACTAGAAACAAACACTTCAAAATATCCAAGCGGGTCGTCAAGCATCGGCTGCCTTCTCCACTGGTGAACCCTCCTGATTCCCGTTTGATTTTGCACGCTTTTCCTCGTAATCTTTCACAGCAGCCTTAATTGCATCCTCAGCAAGCATGCTGCAATGCAGTTTAACTGGGGGAAGAGAGAGATGTTTTGCGATTTCCCTGCAATATCATTATTAATCAGGAAACGACACAAAACACAGAAAACTTGCGTATAACTTAGGGACAATCGACTACAAAATGCATTAAACGGAATCAAGGGAGGGGTCTGACTTACGTATTCTTGATTGACATGACTTCCTCCATTTGTTTACCTTTCACCCATTCGGTCGCTGAAAATGGAAAACAATGGCTTTTAGCAAGAGCTCTTCGGCAACCAAAAGGTAGAGACAAAGTATGAGAAATAACATAATAAAGTTTGAACTCTTAGTACACAAATTCATGCCTCTTGGGCATGAAGCATCAGTGCGTGGAGGCTCCATTTTGGAAGTAAAATCTCATCATGAAGAATATATGTATCCTTCCCAACACTAGTTATCTCTGCTAGGGGATCAAAACAGTGAAACATAGCAATAATAAACCATAAACAAAACAAAACTATCAATTTATGTGGCATGAAATATAATGGAACAATAATCAGAAAAAAATTATTCACTCATCCAAGCCATGTGAACTGGACAAATTTCACAAAGAATCTTATAAACAAAATCACAGAAATCAAAGAAATGGAATCCTTTTCCTGAAAAGGCATACATGTTACTGGAACAAGGCAATGGAAGGTTCCAACTGATATGAACCCACCTGTTTCTCCATATTCCTATTGATATAATCCCTCGATTGCAAAGTGTGACGCACTTGTCCGAATAAGAAGCTTTTACAACTAATCAGCTCCGCAAAACCAAAAGAAAAAAAAATAAAAATAAAAACAAAATGAATAATTCAGCCCAAAAATTTCCATGGAAACTAAATTCAACCCTAACTATCGTTTACAAACATCAATTTCCAATATATCAAACTCCAAGCTCACTAATTCTTCCTGACAAAACCACACCAGAAACAAATACAATTACCCAACATCAACCCAAAATCTCCAATAATCAATCCGCAACACATTCAACAACTAAAAATCGAAAAACAAAAATGCTTACACCAGAGCACATACCAACTGAGGAGGAGGCGATGGCGGAACCGCAGCCGAAAGTCTTGAAACAAGCATCAACAATCTTACCGCTCTCCTCGTCAACCCTAATCTGCAATTTCATGACGTCACCGCACGCCGGCGCCCCGACCAGGCCCGTTCCGACATCGGGTTCGTTCTTGTCGAAAGAGCCGACGTTCCTGGGGTTGTTGTAGTGATCCACCACTCTCTCGTGGTACATCCGCCCCAGGCCGGCGGCGCCGTGGCATCGCAGCCGCTGACCCAGAGCCGTATTCGTGAGGTGCCTCAACATTTTCTTGGTTTGATTTCTTGAGAATCGAAATTGATTTGGGGAAAAGCAAAAAACCAAAAAGAAAAAGAAAAAGAAATTGTCCCCAATTTTCTGGAACCGGATTCTATTTTAAGCTTATCGGGTGAGGTTGGTGATAGCGTTACCGGCTGTGATTTGACTGGGTGAATGAACAAATGTGATTGGTTAGAACTTAGAAGTATCCATCCTATAGAAAATAAATATTCATATTATACATTATAATAAATTCTATTATAATAATAAAAAAAATTTTAAAGTTATACTGTAACGAACTATAAGGTAAATATATATATATATATGTATATTTAGAAATTTTAATTTATAACATAATACGTTAAATAAATTAAAATCTCACTTAACTTATTTTATATTTTTAAATAAATGTCGGATCTTTTATAATTTAATGGGCCTTTTTTTTTTGGCGTACCTTTTATAAATCAAAAACTAAAATTATATATTAAATTGGTTTTATTGAAAAAAAAACATAATAACAATTCAATATCAGAAGCAACATAATCTAGGGCTCAAGCGCTCTGTTCTAACTCTCGGGAGATCCCCAAAGATACCCGGCCGCCGGCGCAACCGCCGCCAACCTCCACGACGAACAGCGGTGGCCCAAACACTTTTCGTCATCTCGGACATTCCAATTCCAATTCCAATTCCAGGTAGGATATTGAATTTTATTGTTCTTGTTTGTCCGTGCCTATTCTGGTGCACAGTCTCTGTTGATTTTTCCTTGTTTTTTTGTTTTGTCGTTTTTCGATGAATAGTTCAGATATATGGAATGGAGTTCAGTTATGGAGTGAAGTAGGCAAATATGGGGAGAGAGAGTGTGTCTGGAGTTGAGGGAGGGTAGAGTTTTGGGGTTTAAAACTTAAAAGGAATGTCTCAATGTTGTGTGATTTTTGATATTTTGCTTTCATTTTGTTCTTTGGATTCTTTCGTTTTATATTGAATTTCTGAAATGTGTACGTCTGGCTAGGCATGGATGGAGGAGCAGTGGAGAAGGGGATAAGGCCAAAGTCTGGAAGAACTGAACAGAGTGGTATGATAGGGGCTGAGGAGTCCCAGAATAATGGTATAGTGAAGGGCGTTGAGAATGTTGTAGTATCTGAGAAAGAAGATGTTACTGAAATGAAGAGGCATCATAAAAGGGACAAAGAGAAGAAGAAGAAAAGCAAGCGAACCGAAGATGCTGATGCTGAAACCGAGAAGAAGGGTGCGAAGGAATGTCATTCAACTGGTGCTTATAGTGAGGAAGGTAGTGAAGATATGATGGCTAAGGTTGAAAGGAAGAGGAAGAAAAGAGAAAAGAACAAGAATAAGAATGATAGGTTCGACATGGGCAATACCAAAGAAGTTGATGAGAATGAGGGAAAAAAATTGTCAGAGGGAGAAACTACTTCTGGAATGGAGATTGGCGAACAAGCTAATAAAGAGAGGAAGAATCAGAAAGCCATAAGAAGCGATGAAGTTGGTGACAACAAGGGAGAAAAAGCTGGAAAAGATGTTGAAACAGATATGGAAGCGGTTAAAAGGAAGAAAAGGAAAAGAGAGAAGAAAAAGGGGAAGGATAACGGTGAAGCTAAGCTGGTGTATGAACCTGACTATGATTCAACTAGAAATGAGACAGTGGACAATGAAAATGCAAGTGAAAAAATGTCTGGTAAGGGGCACAAAGACGATGACGAGACGAAGAAGAAGAAGAAGAAAAGGGCCAGGACAGAAAATGATGACAGTGATTTATCCTTGTTGCAGCAGGAAAGTGTGCCAGAGAATGTGGTGGGCGATATTTTGTTAACTAAGCATGACGAAAATGCCTCGAAGAAACTCAAAAAGAAGAATCACAAAAAGGAAAACAATTGCAAGGATGATACCTCTGTTGCCCACCAAGATATCTCTATGCAAGATTCTCCAGTCAATGAGATGCGGAATGATGAAATAAAATCTTCCGTCAAAGGAAAGAAGAAAAAGACTAAAGCAGTGGAAAATGGTTCTGATGGAATACAGGATAATGAACAAAAACATTCCAAGAAAGGAGAGAAGGAAAAGAGCGAATTGGTGGAAGATGATTCGAATGGTCCTTCACCTAACAAAAGTAATAAGAAAGTCAGATTTTCTGGCCAGGTTGAGGTTTTTCCTCTACCTGGTGATTCGAACACTGAGAACTGGAATGTCGGCGAAGATAATCTGATAAGAGGTAAGCGATTTACGCGTGAAGAAGATGAGATCGTCAAGGAGGCTGTTCTTAAATACATAGAAGAACATGACTTGGGTGATGAAGGTTTGGACATGGTTTTAAATGTTAGGAAGCATCCTGAGTTGAAAGGCTGTTGGAAAGAAATAGGGTCTGCCATACCCTACAGACCATATACTGCTACCTACTACCGTGCTCAAATTTTATTTCGCAGATCTGAGAACCGGAAATGGACTCAAGAAGAGTATGAGGAGGTACGGAAGTACCAGCAAGAGCATGGTAACCAGTGGAAGGAATTAGCAGAAGAACTTGGGAAACATAGGTTTCATGTGAAGGATACTTGGCGTAGAATAAAATTGGCAAACTTGAAGAAAGGACACTGGTCGCAGGATGAGTACCAGCAATTATTCGATCTGGTAAATACTGATCTACAAATGAAGGTTTCTGA
>CM047876.1:20710079-20727824 GCA_026212405.1 Petrea volubilis | reverse complement strand
ATTTAAATATTTTTTATATGAATGAAAATAATTATGTTTGCAATATTCAAATCTCTTCAAGAAAAAACTCAAAACAACATTTGGGTTATAAAACATAATAAAGGAATAAATGTGATAAATAAGCAACATTTGGGTCATAAATCAGCAATATTCAAACCTCCATATATATCCCAACTATACATGCAGACTGAAAATAAATGTGATATTCCTTTGAGCAATAAACAATACACAGAAAAGTGATCAGTAAGCATTACGAATACGACTAAGTTAATTAGAGGACAAGAAAACTGCTAAATACAACTTAGAAAACCAAGTTTTTCATTTTACAACAAATGCAATTTCACTTGAAGTCAATTCAACACATATTTCACAATGGCCTGAAATCCTCACACTCAGAAAGCATTCTTATCAACACCAAGATCACGCCCACCAAGCTTATTGGGATTCTGGGTGCACGTATTAGCTTTATGACCTGGTTGCCTGCATGATTTTCAAGAACAAAAAGTAAAACAGATAGACATAGAGAGAGTACAAACTCAATACTTTAACCAACATGCAAATTAAAACGCAAAATAATATAATATCATAAATGGAATAATATACAAGTTCATATGCTATGCATACATACCCACATTTCCCACAATTTTGTTGTTTAGCCTTCGGTGCTCCTCTAGACCGAACTTTTGCAGGATCACGAATATCATGACAGGACTTTTTCCTTTTTGGATCTTGTAAACTAGGCCTTTTCTCTGTCCTACCTTGCTCAATGTCTCTCACTAGTGGCTTATTTATATTTACATCTTCAGCTTGCCTAGCAAGGTCTCGAATATGTCGCATTGATTTAAAAGTGGCCAACTCTGATTGAGATGATTGCAAGCACAAAGTTGAACACTCCCTATTTAAAATCGCAAACCTCCTCCTTTGTTCATCCTCAAATAAGAAAGTTCTTGGGAATTTGTGCCGTAATTCCTCACCTATTGCAACGGTCCACTGATCTTTAATACACTGTTCAGGAAGCTCTCGCAATTGTAAAAGTTTGAACGCAGATATCAAATGTCGACATGGGATCCCATCAGATTCAAGCTTCTCACACTCGCATTGAAATCTTTGAGCTAACCAATTGATTTTGACGGAGAAAAGCTTGCAATCGGCCTTTGCGTACGAGCTGAATTTGAAAGTAAATATGCAGTCATTCTCATTGTGTGCTTCTTCCACTACTACATCCTGCTCTTTCCTAATTTCCTTGCTGACCATTTCAAACAACCTTTTTGTGTAAATAGAGGCAGCATGACTCTCAAGAGTTTGTAGTGCATTACTTAGCAATGAGGGTCTCAAGTTGTGACAATCTTCTTGATTTTGGAAGAAAGTTGCTCTCAGTTTTTGGATACATGTATAGTATTGCTTCAAGAACTCCGTTAACTTCAATTTCTGTTTCAAACAAAGCTTCATGAATGAATTCATAGATTCTGACCTCTGCGTCGTTTTCATCATTCCAAAGAAATGACCACGGAAATATGCTTCACTCCACAATTCCTTTTTACTGTAAATATCAACAATCCACGGATGCTCGCTTAGATCATATTTCTGAATCATGTCACGCCAAGAAGCATCAAACTGTTCAATAGAGAACTTTTTTTCAGAAGGACGGCCATATCACGTGTAAAGCCTGGTATATGCGTATTTTGCATCGCATTTCGCTCTAAATGCCAACTGCAAATCCTATGTTTTGCTAGAGGAAACTCAATAGCAATAGCCATATGCATTGCTGCATCCTGATCAGTCAAAACAGATATTGGCATCTTTCCACCCATTGCATTGCGAAACTTTTGCAACAACCATTGATAAGAATCAACAGTCTCATTATATAGAAGAGCAGCCCCAAACACGCATGTGCTATAATGGTTATTTACGCCAGACATAATTACCAATGGAAAACGGTATACGTTTGTCTTATATGTACTATCAAACACCACCACATCTCCAAACAATTCAAATTCCGCCCGTGATAGTCCGTCTGTCCAAAATAGCCTTGTTAGTGCTTGATTTTCATCAACCGTATATTCATAAATCATGTCTTTATCATAAAATTTCATGCCTTCTAGCAATGACAAAGCTGTGTTCACATCTCCCTCTCTAATCATTTCCATTCGTTGTTTGTTAAGATAATTATAACCATCTTTTCTTCTAAACGCAACCTTCCCTGCACCACTTTCAATATACTCTAGATAATCCATAGCTTTTGATGGACTAATGCCAGAACTTGTCATCCCACTCAATAAATTTTTCTCAGAAGGGGTCAAATACCTACACAATTTTTAACCAATCGTATATTCAAAATTAACGTTTCGGATAAACCAATAAGTAAATGTACTAACAATTGGGTAGGTTTTTAGTAGTAAAGAAATGACAATTTTACCGGTTACATCGTAAACGATTAGCAGTCTCTGGTGTCTCCAATGGATGGTTGTGAAACTGTATAAACTTAGTAACTTTGTACAAACCATCAATTCAGTCATGGGCTACACGGAATTGAGCTTTGCATCCACATCTTGTCTCACCCCGTGGACGCCGTTTTCGTTCAGTTACGTATTTGGGAGGCCGCTTGAATCCAGCTTTGGAGCAAACCCATTCAAGATTCTTTACAAGATAACCTCCAATTATTTTCTTGTGACACCTTCTAACATCAAATCCATTTTGCCTCCCATAATTACAATAGAACTTATCAGCTTCTTCTGGAGTGCGAAACTCTAATTTTTTAACTTCGTTAGGGTCTAGTTGTAACAAGTTAGATCCTAATGGACTACGTTCACTTCCACTCAAATTGGCATCACCCTCGTTATCACTAAGTGTACCAAACCTCAAGCTTGTTTCGCGTTCTAACTTCTCTTCATTATTAGTTCTGAAGTCCCTCATCTAACAACAAAAGGCCAAATAAATTTTTGAAACTTCAACTACAAAGTACTAGTAAATATGTAGTCAATCAATATATATATATATATATATATATGTATATTGACAATCAAGACACAAGATTAAGCTATCCAAACATATTGTGTGAATACAGAAATAGAGATGTATGATCGCGGAAAAGCAAGGTCGACAAACTTGTTTCTAGAGCTTGAAGAGCTCATTCTTATAAATACACACACACACAGAGATAGATATATATATTCTCTTTTCTTCTAACATAACCTTTTAACATTAAAATATTTTTACTTTCATTCTCATGAAAAAAATATATCTATTTAAACATCTAAACCATTAAATTTTTTATACAAATTTATTATCAAAATTATATTGTTATTTCATATTTTTATATTTCAAAAAGTACAAAATAATTAAAAAAAATATTAGGTCGCATCTTTTCCTCAGTTGACTTCTTAATTGATGCATTTATACAAATTTTATGACATAACCAGTATGCCAATACTAAGTCTTTAGATTTAAGCGAAAATGTATTATGCAATACCTGTAGTCCATATGTCATTGTATGAATGTTAGAAACCAATTGCATATGCTTTATGCCCCACAAAATTAAACCAATAATGGCTTTTGCTCTATCTTAATCACATTTTTTTTACCAAGGAAAAAAAAGTCATATTCGTTTGTTTTTCATAAAATTTATCTTCAAAGAGAACATCTCAATATGCATGTCTTCTATCGATTCTTATACGTTTTCTATTATATATTACTATATACCACTCTGCGTTTATTACATTTTACACTATTGGTCTCTTCTAGTATTATCTAATCTTATGGAATTAGGTGAGCCATAATTCTCCTCATAACAATAGTCCCCCCGGGGGGCTTTTTGACATTGGTACTCTAATGCTAATTCTACTGTTCATTCCGTTTAATGAAATATACCTATTAAATTCATTGTAGAATGATACAAACTGGTTTACCATATCTCTTCTTCAAGTATTTTCCTTTTCTACTCAGCAATATATCTTATCATTATGATAATAAAGAAAAATTGAGGAGTACCACATCTAGCCATCCAAGACACTTACATACATGCAAGTTGGGGATAAAAAGTATCTCACATTTTATGTGCACCACAAATTCCTCAAGTGTGAGTTAGAATTTTTTGCCAAACAAACATCTCATAAGCCACAATTATCGATCATTATGTACGAAAAGAAGTGGCTTGTGCTTTGATAATCAAAAGGAGCAGCATACACTTAAGATGAGTTAAATCATAAAGTTCTTCCCTTTATTGATTAAAGTCACATGCGCAACCTCATAGCATTCCATGGGGCAAAAAAAATTACCATCCACATAACTTTCTTCACACAAGCATTCTTGCATTTAAATGACAATTTCACAATTCACAAAAACAATGAAAATAGAATGAAAAAAGAAGCATACATCGCAACTCAACAAAATTTCATTTTTCAACAATTTCAATTCACTTAAGCCCATCAATTATTTTTGTCAAGCTCCAAAACCCATGAACAACAGTCCACATATCAAATTAATTCTGAAAGTTGTTATTATAAAATAAAATCTTCTGCTTTTTCTTTTTTTGATATTATTGCAAATGGGTTGGTATACTAGGCTAACAAGATCCTAGGTGGATTTGAGTCTAGTTGATATACTAATCACAATCAACTCCAATTGATGATTTTACTAAGGAAATAAACATTCCAAAAGTCGAAGAATGAAGCCCTCAATTGTTTTTTCTTTTTGCATTGTCTTTATGAGTTGCAAAACAACAACAAATGTTACGAATAATTTAATATCATTGATGAATTTTCTGTATTAAGTTTTTATAAGTTTATGAACTACTTCAAAAGTGTAAAGTGGACATAAAGAACATATCAAATCTATTAAAACCTTTCTCATCAACCCTTTCGACTTTTTTTTGAGTAAAATAATCAAATATTCCATTCAAGGAGCAATACCCTCAGCCATGACCAGATCGTATACAACTTGTGGAATAGACGAATTTCAGCCCACCATCATAGGTGCGGATCTCACAAACATGTGTGCAACTCTATTTGAGTTTCTACGAACAAAGGAGAAGCTAACAAGGGGTACACTCATACATATATTCCTAATGTCATGAACCAAATTACCAATTGGGAAAATGTCCCCATCACAATGCTTTAAGGATTGAATAACAGCAACAACTTTACATTCAATAATGACTTACCAATTTGATAATCAATTAAAGTTGGCTCATCTGTATATGCCTCGGACCACTAAGAACAACTAATCCACATTCAAGTAATATATCTGTAATTAGCCATTTAAACAACCACGACAATAGGGCATATAAGTTAACTTTCAAATTAATTGTGAAAGCAAGTATTAGATCAAATCAACGTTCATTTGTCAACGAAATAACAAGCCACCATCACATACACAAACATATATATATATATTTTTTTACCTTCATGTAGATATCAATATCAGGATCTGGTTTAATATTTGCTGCTTTTTCTCTCCTAGATAGCTCTGCCAACATCTCTGTCCAAATCGAAAAATCGACCAAAAAACCAATTAACAAACTAAAACCTGATCATGATTTCAACCTCAAGAACTCAAAAAAGAACGAAAAATATATATTAATAAAATTGCACAAACCGTAGTGTGAGCCGACCCCCTGGCACCTTGCAGAGAATGCCAAGGTTTCCCTGACCGTCATTTCTCCGATATGCAGATCGTGCTGGCTGATGTACGCTGCGGTTCTTTCTGGTACAAATTCATTCAGTTCGTGCCCATTATGTGATTATGTGTATTACAGGAGATGTTGATTTGTAAAAAACGAACCTCTTCATGTACATAATCAAATCTCCTGTAACAACGAGATCCACCTTCAAATATGAGTTGCTCGTCTGCCTCGGTATTAATGGTCGAGATATACAAGTCTTCCCAATTCTAGCCCACAAAAAATCCCTATTACTTTTGTTATCCAAACCCTAATCTTACTTCTCCACTTACCCTCTTTAAGAAAAAAAGTTAAGGAGATTGGGGAATATCACGTATGGAGAGGAATAAGAAAACGATGGGGATTTTTACAACAAACCAACTGAGAAGAAATTAGGGCAATTCAAACGAGAAGAATAGGAGTTTTTGCATGCAGACCCATTGTGTAATTTCTAATTGTCAAGAAAAATCCTATCATATTATAATTATCATATTTGACCCTGTGAAATTTTAAAGTGATTATAATAAACCCTGATGCCCCACACTGAGTTTCACGCGCTGTTTCTGTGAAGATCAGTCTGATTTTAGGTTGTAAAATTACCTCTTTGCCCTTTTTAGGCCTGATTAAAGCCCCAATTGTTCCCCAATTTTTACTCACGCAAAATACATAGAATTATATTCTTGAATGGCTTCCTCAAGCAATTCACGAAGAAGGAGATCGCAGCAAGAGCTATATGTGCGCTATTGTTCCACTCCAAATTGTGATTGTGATATGAAAGCTTCCATTATGGTCGTTGAGTCCCCAAGAAAACCCACAAAAGGTAGGTTGTTCTATTGTTGTGCAACTCGAACATGTGGATTTTTTCGGTAGTTGAAGCCTTTACAGGTTTATTGGAGACCATCTGGGGATCCCGTTAATCACGCTATCGTGCCCAACCTCAGTGTGGAAGATGAGTTTGAAGAATATGACACAAATGAAGAGATCTCAAGGGTTTCGGGATTTGCACCTGGGCAGATTCAGAATGAAAGAAAATCTCATCCAAATGCCAATAATGTTCAAGTCTTGTGGGTTGTTTGCAGTGGCGGAGCTTGATCAAAATTTTTGGGGGGGCCAAAGTAACTAAGTGTAATTTTTTTTAAAAAAAAAAACTTATACAATGCACATTATAAGCATATCATAACATATCAAACAAAGTAATGAGAAATTATAAATTATCTTTATCTAAAGTGCTGCTCTTCTTTCTTTACATCAAATTTATCAACAATAACTCTTCGAATCTTAGTAGGTTGCTCATCTGGTTGTACATTTTGATCATTAGCATTTGGATTGATGAGAGCTAAAGATGTTGAACTTATATTTTGATCGTCTTTATCGGAAGTTGCTTTCTTAAAAAACGAATCAATCCTTTTATGCTTGACCATTTTGCTCTCTCAATTATGACACCTTCAAATATTTGCATAAACATCAAAATAAATAGTGAAAATTCTAAGTAATAAAAGGGGTAAAAATTGAGATGATTTACAAATAAAAGCCTAGTCCATAAAGTTATTTTTTACAATTAAAGGGGCAAAAATTTAAATATAATAAAAAATATAGAACAAAAATTGAAAAAATAATTTACCAATAATGAAAGTGCCGGTTAAATTCTTCAATCTGATGTCTTGCCGCTGCCGCTGGTGTGTGCCGTAGCAGTGATTGTGAATGAGGAGCCTGACTGACCGTGGCTTCCGTGAGAAGAAAAGAAGAATTGGTGATTTGGTGGCTTACAATGTACTAAAGTTTACGTGTGAAATTGAGAATTGGCATTGTATCAAATTGAAGGAAATTTGTATGAAAATTGGGCCTTGTTTTTAACTTTAGTAATTTGTTAATTGGGCCATTGAATTGCTTATCCTTATTCAATGAATTTATTTGTTGGGCTCAAGAATTGAATTGTTATATTTAGTTATTTGTTGGACCATATATTGAGTCCTCACTTTTTATATCAATCTATTAGTAGGCCCATATTATTAGTTATATTTAGTGGGCTAATTTTTTTATTTTGCAACCCAAAATAATGGATAATTAATATTGTTTGGGGGGGCCAATTATATATATATATATATATATATCTATACATTTAAGTAGGTAAATGAAAAAAATTTAAGCCTTGGGGGAGCCATGGCTCCCCCTTGTCCACTAGAAGATCCGCCACTAGTTGTTTGTGTGGCCTTATTTATCATCATCATAGTATTGTTGCTGAAAAAATAAAATGATTAGGGCTTGGATTTTCTTTTCTTTTTTTTAGTCTTAACTTTTTATGCACTTTTTTGTAAATGTAATTTTAAGTTTCGTGTACTTTAGTTGTATGCACTTTGATCTTATGAATTAGAGTCAAGTTTGTTTGGTAGTTGTATATATTGATGTTTATAATAGCAGTCGTTTTGTATAGGAAATTGTAAAAATCACTTATTTGAAAATTGGCAATATAAACCTGGTGTTTTATAAAAATGGCAGAATAAACACTATATATTAAAATATTGTCAAAATAAACCCTGTATATTTAAAAAATTAGCAACATGAACCCTGTGAAAAAATATTGGCACGAGGAGGCCTGTACAAAATAGACACTGAACCTGCATTATTGGCTTAGAAAAGAATATCTAAAAGCACATGAAATCCAAGAATCGACAAAAGCATTGAAACACTGCATTGCAATAAAGGCATCCAAACACAGGGCCCTTTCTTAACATCTTTACAACCAAAACAAATAAAAAACAGCCCATATTGCACTTCCCAACAAGTTAGCTGGACAATTGTTTCCAACACATTCAAAAACATCATTTTCCTCATCATTTTTTTGCATAATTGGTATCTCATTTCCTTCAGCGTCAACAGCCATTATTGGATCATCCAACTCCATTGCAAACAGGGTGATATCAACACATTCAGTATGAGCATTTTGCATTGATATTATCCCCAGGTCACCATCAATAAGTCTAAGCCCTGTTTCAAGACTCTTGCCAGGATACAAGAAGTAGAAATCAACATTCAACTTTTTCCCTCCACAATCTTTGTAAATGTCATATAAATCATCTTGCATAAAATAGTCTAAGTTGACATTCTCATAATGGTGTTGTGATCCTCCCATATAAGTTAAAGTGTGGGCATTGACAAATTCTCCACCAACCCATATGTGAAGGTTATGATATTTTTGCATTCTACAACAGCATAGGGAAAAAAAAAATCTCAAAAGTGGGCCAACAAAGTCTTCCTACAACAGCTAAAGTATCAATTAGACAAATTTGGGACCACTTGCAACATAGTAGTCCAACAAATGCCGACAAAATACACATTTCTCAAACACTACCGAACACATTTTTCAAACACTACTGAAAAGGGACACATTTGTTTAATTATTACAACTAAATCCAAACATACAAAGTTCTATTAACAGAAATTTCACACAATATCCGTGAATACACATAGCATAGTCACAAATGTATACTAAAAACAAAGAAAAAATTGAAACCCAACTACAAATACAACAGAAAATTGCCAGCATGTGCAAGAAATAAACATTATCAACACAATAATCCACAAAAATTATGATATTATTCGACAAAAACAACGAAATTTAAAACATATTTGTAAATTCCAAAGTTTTACCTCAAACTATAACCTCCACGGTGAATAATAAGTAAAGCCCAACTGCTCTTTGCTTCACAAAGTTGAATTTCAAAATGAAATATCGAAGCTTACAGATTTCGCATTTTCAAAAATGGGGGATAGGGTTTTCTTTCGAATGGAGTGTGTGTTTTGTCTTCAATCTAATTCCAGCAGCTTTCTTTTAGTTGTAGGAGAGGGTAGATTTGGAATTTCACAGGCTCACGAAGTACAAAACCTAAGTTGGGGGCAGTGGGCAACTAAAAAATTACACAGGGATTTATTTGTTAATTAAAATATCACAGGGTGTTTTTTTTGATAATTTCAAATAACACAGGGGGTTTAATGCAATTAGCTGGAGAAGAATAAGTAGGAATTTCGGCATAATCAAGAGCCCAGATGATAGGAAACGGAAATTCGAAAGAGAAGAAAAAAGAGGGATCGATTTCTTCGATTGCTTTCTCACAGGATGAAATCTTCAAAATATGGGATTTAACCAAGTTCTGTGAGTGACGAGAATGGGAGAGGAAATAGGAATAATCTCACAATTAATTCCTTAATTAAAAAGATGTCCAAAAATTACTGAATAATTAAAATGTGTTTAACCGGTTACAGGTAAATTAAGAATTTGTAACCAGCTAAATGCAAAATTAATGACACATGGCAATAAATTAATGATCTACCTAATATTAGATAGTACAAAGCTATCTTTTATTAGACGATCCCCTTTTTCTTTAATTTAAAAAAGAAAATCAATCTTCAGGAAGCGATATGTTTTTATTATTTTATATACTCTTACACTTTTGCATATTTTCATCGCATTTTCAGACGATCTTGCTTTGCTGTGACTTGTGAGAGAAGAATAAGTTGGATACTTGGATATAATTTTGCTTTTTATTACAAATTGTTCGTACATTTGTATTGCATCAACTCTTGAAAAATAATTTTGATATTTTAAGGCAAATATCATTTATCAATTTGTATTGTTAGTACAATTTTCTATTCGTGAAATTACAGTTTCCTTCTTTCGCATATCACTGTCACCACCACCATGGCCTCAGCCGTCGACGGCGGAACAAAAGCCGTTGGCTTGGAAGCGCGACGCCGGTTAAAATCAACAGAACCGTCGCTTGACCCTACAGGCGGAGCCCCCTGCTCTCCTCTATCCACCACGTCGGAAATTTCGAGAATAATGGCAAGAAATCGAAGAACAGTTCGTTCAATTTGGATGTAGCTAGCGGAGAAGACGAGAATTTGAAGTATGGAGAAAGCAGGGGACATGAGGGTTTAGAAAGTGAAATTGTGGGGGTTTTGATGATAATGGTGAGGTCCATGAGGATGAGGATTTGATACACATTTTTGATGATAAGGCCAACAGAGTATGGTTATTCTTTTCTTTCTTTGCATTGTCCTTTTCTCTTTCTGAATATGTGTCTACGAATTCAGTTCAACAATATATGTCTGCTTTTCTTGAGCACTTTCAGCTTGTCCAAGCATGCATATTTCGCTGAAGTTGCGTTCTCTAACTGTGCGATAATTTTTATCAAGAAAAAATGAAAAAGAAACTGATATTATAATGCCGTGGAAGCCACTCAGTCTTTCTGTGGAAAATAGTATTATATATAAAAGCTCGGTTGAAAATCTTTCGAGCGACATGACTCGGAGATTTAAGATATAATTAGTAGAATGGCTTTTTCTTAATTCCAAGTCTTTTGGATATTGATGGGGTCGGAATCGGTCCGTTGAACAGGTCACTCCGAGCAAAGGTATGATCCGAGGGTGAGTGTTCACAGTCTTCTCGAATTCCGAGCAAAGGTGTACAAGTTGCTGGTCGGGGTCCTATTCTGCAAGGAAGGAACACACGTGAATCTAGCCGGATGTGTCTCCGGCGAAGACCCTCCGACGCTCAAGTCAGTATTCGAGCAGGAAATCGGAAGGTAAAGATGTAATTTGTGTGAATAGTTACCGTATGAACAGTAAATGGGTACTATTTATAATAGTAACCGGAGGCGAATGGGCCGGATTAGGGCAACACTGGCCCAGCCCCGTTATCCGTACAGGAATATTCCCTGGTACGTGCCGGGTATGCGTCGGGTACACTGTGTGTCAGTGGAGTACACCCGGTGTCAGAGGTCGTTATTATTGGGACCACATCGAGGAAAGGGGAGGTAACCGACGAGGTAATAGTCGCCGAGGAGGACAAACATCCCGATGAGGAGCTATTGACTCCGTGGAAACACTTGGGCGGCAGTGCGTCCTAATGTATTCTGATTGGACATATATGGCAATGACGCAATCCTGGTCGGATCGATCTGACACCTGGCAGCCTTCAATTGGCGGATTAGGCTGAGGTGGCGCCGACGTGGCCTCGGGCATATTGGGCCACATCATTAGTCCCCCCAGTTCGGGTCTTGCTCGAATATACATAGATCGAGCAGGCCGTGAACTTTCTGGAAGGCGCCGTTCCCATTCTCGAGCATAAAAGCTTCCCGATCAGGCGCTGGCGGTAATTTCGAAAATTTGACCGTTGGGATGTGACCGTTGGTAATAATTACGGGCGACGTTTGGACTTCCCGAGGAGCAGTTTTACCGTCCTATAAATAGGGGGTCCGGGCGTGGGTCCAGGCGCGTCATTTTTACATCGAGCTGAGATTCGAATCCGAGCATAAGTTTGAGAGCACCGAGCACGTCAGACATATTCCGAGCATCCGAAAACATCTTCGTCCAGCCCCAAACCTAGGTACCTTTCCTTTTCTCTGTCCCTGTTCTTTTCGTTCTTCCCTTTTCATTAAAATTTCCTAGGCAACCATGAGCGGGTCCGAGGGCGGTTCCGACAGCCAGAATAGGATTGCGGAGTTCTCGTTTAGCGAGGGTTTGAGCGACGTAAATTTGTCGCTGTCTTTGGAGGTCGAAACCTCCGTCGAGGGGGCGTCATCCCGATGCCAGGGTGAGGCCAGTACTAGCCGGCCGAGGACAGGCGGCAAAAGTCCGAGTAAGGTGGAAGAAATGAGGCAGCGTATGATGGCCGAGAGCGGGGCGGATCTTCGAACCCCGTCGCACAGGTTAGTCGACGAGGAAGAAACTCCTGATCGGGAACCTCGTCGGAAGAGAAGGAAGGCCATTGCAGGCAACCAAACGACGATGAGTTGGGGAAACATAATCGCGCACAACACTGATCGGGATGTGGAGAAGGTGCTTGGCCACTACATCCGCGAATCGTTCAGCATCATATGGCCGAGCAGAGAGGAGTCCATTACGGATCCCCCCGAGGGGTGCATTCCTATCCACTATTCTCACATCGAGAATGGCCTCCGATTCCCCATTCCGTCCTTCATCTGCTCGATCCTTAACCACCTGAACATCAGTCCAATCCAACTGACCCCGAACTCATACGCCTCGATCTGCGCCTTCGTTGTCTTCTGCCACTGTACCGGCCACAGTCCCTCTCTAGCTAATTTCTCAAGCATTTTCCAAATAAACCTCTCGAGTAGGTCTTCCCCGAACGATGAGTTCAACTGTTTTTTCATAAGCGCCAAGAACGGGAGAAAGATCATCGAGACGGCTTCATCCTCTTATGGGAGTGACTGGAAGCAGAAATGGTGCTTCATCCAATATGATGGGGTGTGGCCGGTGAGGCGAGTGCATAACTCGAAGGTAAAGAAGCTCTCCCTGGTCGGAGAGGGGTCGAGTAGCTGGTCCCGGGAGTGGATCAATGGTCATAAGGCGCAAGGGTTGCTGTGCCCGATCTTCATGACCCAGGAACGGTTCCTAGTAAAGGCCGGGCTCTCGCCGGCTAGACTGGATACCGAGGACATCGCTTTTGGTTGCCTCCCCTTCCTTGCCCCCCTTTTTTTTTGTTTTGGGTATATGTATTGTGATTTTGTTCAACTGTCGCCTCGAAAATATTGTGCTTCTGACCGGAGTTTATGGCTTTGATCGTGCAGATCTAAACGTATTGGAGATGGGGAGACTCAGGCATATGAACAAGGTAGCTGGTGAGAGGAGGAGGCCATCTCCCCCGGCGGAGGACAGGCGTGCTATGGCGGAGGCGCCCTCGACAACACCGCCGGTGATGAGGGCGGCACAACAAGCCCCTGCCCGGGCCCTCGTTGCGGCCATTGACATCGAGGATGAGACTCCTCTAATTCGAAAGAGGAAAGCAGCCGATTCTGCGCCGAAGAAACCCTCCGGGCCAGCCCCGAAGAAGAGGATCCCAGCATCGAGCAAGGGCAAACGCCCCGCGGATGGCTCCGGTTACACCTCCGAGGAGCTGGAGGTTTTGAAGTACGTGGACGTCCCCGAACCCCGATTTGGCTCCAAGTTCGGGGATCTTTCCAAATCTAGTGTCCTCGGCGAGGAGGGCGACAGTCGAAAGATTGCCATGAGGTGCTTTCGGCGTAGCATCTTCAGGGCCGACCAGACTCTTCTGACCGAGCTCGACGACGCCGATTTGGCGGCGAGCATCGCGGAGGACATGAATGCCCTCCAGCAAAAAGTTTTTCATGGCCTTCGTCGGCTGGATGTCAGCCGCGCGAGGTGCGAAAAGGCCGAACGGGAGACTCGAGGAAGCGGCCTTCAGGCGGATCTTGACGATGAGCGACAGAAAAACCAAGTCGCTCAACGGGAGATCGAGGATGAGAAGGAGAAGTCCCGCAAGCTGGAGGAGCGGGTGAGCCAGCTCGAGCTAGATTTTAAGACCAAGCAGTCCGAGCTGGAGCAGGAGATCGTGACTCTGAAGGAGAAGGCTAAAGAAGCCTTTGCTCGGGGTGAAAGGAGGGGTGACCGGCAGGCAAGGGCTGAGATGAAGGCTCGCATCCCTGAATTCGAGAAGGAGGCTGTGAAACGTTTTGTTCGCGGCCCCGTCTTCGAGTATGCGACAATCCTCCTGTGCGCCGAGGACGCCCATCAAGCGTACCACCGGGGTTTCAATCAATTGAAGGCCCGGGGAGTCCTCCCCGAAGATTTCTCCATGGAGGGCTATGGCATGCACTTGAACGACGCCGGGGAGGAGGAGGCCGAGGAAGATGATCCGGAGCCGGCCTATGAGGGCGCAGAGTTCGACTCGGTACTTTCTATTGTGAAAAGGCAAGTCCGGAACGAGCGACATAAGCGCTTGGGTGAGCCTCTCTCCCCGGATGTGGAGCTCGATGATGCAATCATCGTGGAGCAAGGGGGGTCCGACGTGGGGACGTCAAGTGCCCCGGCGATGAACGTGGCCGGCCCTGAGGCAGATAAAGTATTGGAGGCGGCGGTCGAGGAGGTGGCCGAGGAGATGGAGGGCGCATAGGCTTCTTGCATTTTTGAATTCTTATTCAATTTTTATTTTAAGTTTGTAGTTTGTAAGCCCGAGGGGGCGATTTTTCAGACCTTTCATCAATGAAACATTTTATCTCCCTCATCGGGGAAAAAACTCCAAATCACTTTTCAGAAAACAATTACGCAACTCAGGCGTGTAGAATTTTGAAACGTTTTGTAGAGGAACATGGCATAATTAAAACCGTGTAAAATAATCTGTAAATAATTCATTCCGACTTAGATAAAAATTTAAAAACTTAAATAGCGGAGAGAACAGTTGTTGAGAAAGCCAAGTGGCTCGAGGAGGTGTTTCATTAAAATTCCGATGAGAATTTACAATGTTAAATAGGTTTACAATACATGTTTCTGCTCGGCCTCATAGCACTTATATGTAGAACCTCTTAAGGTTCGAAGCGTTCCAAGGGCGAGGCAGCTCCTCCCCGACATATCCTCGAGGCGATAGGCGTTGTTTTTGCAAATCTTGGTCACTTTGAACGGGCCGTCCCACTTTGGGTCCAACTTCCCCACAGGGCGGGAAACCTCGACCTTCTTGGTGACCAAATCCCCGATCTGGAATGTCCGGGGATGGACATGGCGATTGTAAGCACGTGCAGTAGATGCCCGGAAGTTGTCCATCCTTCGCAAGGCGGCACGTCTTCTTTCGTCGGCGAGGTCGAGCTCGGTCAGGCGAGCGTCGACGTTAGCGAGCTCATCGAAGTGAGCGACCCGAGCAGATGGGTGCAGCACTTCGGCAGGTATGACGGCATCGGACCCGTAGACCAAGGCGTATGGGGTGTCGCCTGTCGCGGTCCGAGGAGTGGTCCGATATGCCCAGAGCACGCCTGGGAGCTCATCGGCCCAGCTGCCCCGAGCGTCGGCTAGGGCGGTCTTGAGTCCGTGGAGAATCGTTCGATTTGTGACTTCAACTTGACCGTTGGCCTGGGGGTTCCCCACCGAGGTGAAACGCTGCTCGATCTTGAGGCTAGAGCACCATTCCTTTATCCGGCGGCTTTGGAACTGGGTTCCGTTGTCGGAGATTAGGACCCTGGGGAGTCCGAAGCGGCAGATTATGTTTTTCCAGACGAAAACCTGGACGACCGCGTCAGTAATTTTTGCGACGGCTTCCGCTTCGGCCCACTTGGTGAAATACTCGACGACGACGATGACTAACTTTCTTTGCCCGGAGGCCTGAGGGAATGGCCCGAGTATATCTATCCCCCACTGATCGAATGGCCAAGATATTTCAACGTTTACCATCGGGGCGGCAGGTTGATGAACAAGGTTGGCGTGCATTTGGCATGTTCGGCATCGTCGGACATAATCGAAGCAATCTTGAACGAGGTCAGGCCAGAAGAACCCCGCCCGTGACACCTTTTTGGCCAAGGACCGTGGTCCAGTATGGTTTCCACAACACCCTTGGTGTATTTCTTCGATGACTTCCTTGGCCTGTTGCTTGCTCAAGCATCGTCGAGGAGGCCCATCAAAGCTTTTCCTAAATAGGCGCCCCTGCCCGTCGAGGGCGTATCGAGATGCCTGTCGTCGGAGTCTTTTGGCTTCGACGGGTCCCTCGGGGAGAATCCCATCCTTCAGGTACGTGACTAATTCTGCTATCCAATCCTCGGGGGGCTCGATGGAAAGGACACACTGTTGGGCCCCAGACCCGGTCAAGGGTGTTGGCGAGCTCAACATGGTTATGCTTCTTTCCTTGGTCCCCCTCATCGAACTCGCCAGTTTCGACAACTGATCAGCCCTTTCATTTTCCGCCCGAGGAATTTGCTCGAGCGAGAACTTGGCGAAACCTTCCTTCAGCTTAATGACCTCCTCGAGGTACCTTGCCATCGACGCTTCCCGGGCGTCGTAATTTCCATTGACCTGTTCGGCCACTAGCTGTGAGTCGGTCAAGGCGATGAGTTCGTCCACATCCTTGTCCAGGGCTATCTTCATTCCTGCGGCGAGGGCTTCGTACTCGGCCTCGTTGTTGGAAACCGGGAATTCTAGGCGAATAGCGAAGTCGAGCTCGTTGCCTAAACCATCCCGCAAATAGACTCCAGCTCCCCCTCCGGAGTTCGTGGAGGACCCGTCGACCATGAGGGTCCACGGCGTCTTGGGCTCCGCTTCCGCCCTCGGGGCCGTCTCCACCAAGAAATCCGCCAAGACCTGTGCGTGAATCGCCGTTCGTGGCTGGAATTGAATATCGAACTCTCCGAGCTCTACGGCCCACTTCACGAGCCGGCCTGAGGCATCGGGTTTTGCCAGTACCTGCCTCAGCGGCTCGTTGGTCAGGACAATAATGGTGTGGGCCTGAAAATATTGTCTCAACTTTCGGGCGGAGTGGACCAAAGCGAGGGCTAGCTTCTCGATGGCCAAGTAATTCCGTTCAGGGCCTTGGAGGAGCTTGCTGAGATAATACACTGGGCGATGTGCCCGATCCTCCACGGGCACTAGTACTGAGCTGATGGCATCCGGGGATACCGCCAGGTAGGCATAAAGGGGTCTCCCCGGGACTGGCTTCGATAACAGGGGGGGTTCGGTCAGGTATCTTTTCAATTCGAGGAGCGCGCGCTGGCATTCCTCGGTCCATTTCCAATTCGGCACCTTCCTGAGTGCTTTAAAAAATGGGAGGTTCCGATCAGCTGAGCGGGATATGAATCTGTTGAGGGCAATTATACGGCCCACTAACCTCTGAACCTCCTTTACCGAGCCGGGAGGCTCGATGTCGAGGATGGCACGAATCTTCGAGGGGTTGGCCTCAATCCCCCTATGACTGACGATGTATCCGAGGAACTTGCCACCCCCGGACCCCAAACGTGCATTTGCTCGGGTTTGAGTTTCAGGCCATACTTCCTCAAAATATCGAAAATCCGAGCAAGATGCCCGAGATGGTCGGAGCCTCTTTCGCTACGAACTATCATATCGTCGACATACACTTCGACGGTCTTGCCGATCTCGTCCTTGAACATGAGGTTCACCAACCTCTGGTACGTCGCCCCGGCGTTCTTCAGCCCGAAAGGCATCACGAGGAAGCAGTATGTCCCCGACGAAACAACGAATGACGTCCTCCCCCTATCCTCCTCGGCCATGTAGATTGGTAATAGCCTTGGAAGGCATCCATCATGCTCATCAATTCACAACCGGCCGTTGAGTCCAAA
>CM047876.1:20516623-20709579 GCA_026212405.1 Petrea volubilis | reverse complement strand
TTTCTGAACAGAAGAGATCCAAGCATGGGATGTTGCGAGACAATATCTGTTGGACAGCATTAGTGATCAGTTGTCTACTCGGGCTCAAGCAACCTGCTGTATAAGTGGTATCAACAGTTAACATCACCTATGGTAGCTCAAGGTGTATGGGCTGACACTGATGACTATCGCTTAATTGGTGAGCTTTATAGCCTAGATGCAACTTGCATGGAAGATGTGGATTGGGATGATCTTCTTGATAACAGATCTGGAGACGTATGTCGAAAGCGTTGGAGCCAAATGGTTTTGCATATTGGTCACATGGGAGCAAATCATTTGCTGAACAAGTTTGAAGTATTGGCGCAACGGTATTGCCTCATCTTCTTGAGGCAAGAGAGACCTGGGATAGCACAACCAAGGGTTCGTTGATGTAGTATGAAGTCTCCAAGTTGATATCCGGGCAAGGCTTGGTTCTATTCGGTTTTTGCATAGTGATTTTGGGTTCTTTTTTTTTTTCTCTCTTTTGGCAAACCTTGAAAGATCATACCTGCAACATGTTATGTGCTTCTATATAATATCAACTTGACTTGGCAAAATTTGAAACCTTTTGAAGACAAATACTTGATTTTGTTAGGTTTTACTTTTTAACATGTATGCTCTTATGTTGTCTGAGATTTGGTTCCTTTGCTTTGCCCCAAATTGACCATCATGAAACTTGAAGTTGGTTTCTTATCCATTTATACAAGAGCATGTGTGTTTGGTTCCTTATTTCATATCTATTATATCATTTTTTGTTTGTGATCTAGGCATGTAAGTAAGTATTCTTTGAGATTGCTTTAACCTGGGCAATGCTCATGACAATTAATATTCAGGTTTGAACCTACATAATTAAATTTTCCACTTCATGGTGAAACAAATTTGACATTAACACTAACGAAAAACATCAAAATTCTTACTTACAACGAGGTCTAATCTTTACTATTTGGTGTTCAATATCTCGTGTCGGTTACAAAACACCTAATAGTAAATGACAACCAACAAATCATAACGATTTGATTCAATCAATTTATATCAACTTAAATAGTGTTTTAAGTAATTCCCGAAAGTTAATGCTCCTCAACGTCAAAGAGAGGAACCAAAAACATTAATTAAGTGCCGACAGTTTTCAAAATTCACTCACCACAATTAGCATGTCTACGCTTCTGTTGAAATATACAACAAAAATTTATCGATTATCGAATAAATTAATCTTGTAATATCTTCATTTAAAATTAATTCTAACAGAGCTATCAATCTAAAAACTAATATTTACTGCAGTGCTTAGTAACAGATATCTCCAAGATGAGACTGAATTTATGTCCTATTGCAGGATATAATTAGCTGAATTTGATTTTGTTGACTAACAAACCGAATAAATGCTATTTATGTAATATATTTAATTGCTAATTCTAGTAAAGATTTTCAATAGATTCACTTTAGCAGCATCTGCATTTTGATTGTCTATATTTTCAAGAATTAGGACATATATTGAAATAGAAAGAGCAATAATATCAAGCATCTGTTTCCTTTCTTTATCTTTTTTTTTTTTGTAAAATACACTTTGCACCCCCTAAACTACTGATAACGTATCATTTACCCCCTTGAACTATGGTAAATTAAATATTATTTAAAGTTACTTATTTATCCCATGTTATTTTTTCACATTCCATCAATGAAATGAAAGTGATTACTGAATTTAATTTGTTTGGTGAATTAATTGTATAGTATCACAATTAATTAGGGCACTAAAAAATAAAGTTTAATTGATCATATATATGTAAAATATATTTACTTTAACATATATATTCTTATTTTTGTTCCATTTTAAATAAATTTTGTGTACTGTTGATTAGTATATATAATTAATTTATTAATAAAATTATTACTGATTCAGTTATTTTATTAAAAAAAATTTATAATAAATTATTTAGAATTAAAAATTTGGTGGTTGCGATATACATTGCATTTGTTTCAGTAATATTGACAATATCTTAATAACTATTTTTTAATTAAATTAAAAAAAATTATTCCTTTCATGAACTGGGTGATTCCTTTCTAGATTGAAAATAAGTGGCGATAATGGTGCACGTTGTTGTTATTTTTATTCTTTTAGAAGTGGTTTGTAGATGTGATTGAAGAGAAAGAAAATGTTGAGCAAAGTTAGAAATAATGAAAAAAAAAAACCCAAAAGAGAGAAAAGTAAGTGAAATTAATAGAAACGAATGAAACGAAGGGTATTTATGTTAAATTCATATTTAATTAAGGGGTTTAAATGATACATTCGCATTATTTAGGGGCATAAACGTTACCTTTTATAGTTGAGCGAGGTAAATGGTATAGATTGATAGCTATTTTTCTTTCTCTTTTTTTTTTTCCGGTGAGTAATAATATCAAGAATGTGTTTTTTGGTCAGTAATTTTGTTAGATTTATTGAATACTGAAGTTAATTTCAATAACTTTGAAGTACACAGACCAATAACAATTACTGATTTTATGGAATTCATTTGAATTTTTTTTTTTTTAAATAATCTAGGTTCACTTACTTTACCAACCGTTAGATTAACCCGCAAATCTACGGTCCACAACAATCCACAATGCATTTAATGTCTTTTACTTCCTTAATAAATACAAATTTAACTGAAATATAAAGAGACACTTGACAAAGATTTTTGTACCATAGCAAGTTCTTCTTTCTTCTACCTCATATGCTCCTCAACTCCTCCCATGGAGTCGGGTATCGAGTGCGGAAATGACCATAATGCCCTTTCTCTGTCATCTGGCTTGTCCAACATTAACTTGAAACTTGAACTAATAGATGATGACTTTCACATAGACAACCTCTCATCAGCAAAGAGTTATAACCTTCAAGATTTTCAGAACCTTGATCAATTCCCCATGGGAGCTTCTTCGTTTAATCCGGATATCGTGACGCAAGCGAATGTCTTCGATCCTTTTGATCTCTTTTGCCAAGGCACTTCATCGGATTTCGATTTATACGAATTCAAGCCTTACGAGGAAAATGGAGGCATGGTTGCAGCCATGCAGGATTTCCAAGGTGGTGGATTCTTGAACTTTGATTCGAGAATGGCAACCGAAACAACTTTGAAGTACCATGATCCGAAGCCTCTGAGCTTTAATGTTGTTCCTGATGAGGGCTCTTGCGTGACCGGGGATATTAATCTTGGCTATCACAGAGAAGGTGGCAAGAAAAGAAGCAAGAATGGTATTTTTCAAAACAACAACAATAGCAATGAGAATGAATCCGCATCGACTAAAAGGTTCGGTCGGGGCCGGAAGAAGTCCAAATCAACCAAGGGGCAGTGGACTGCTGAAGAGGACAGGTATGTGTGTGTGTGTGTGTGTGTGTGTTTCTTTTTTTTGATCATTTGTTGCTCATTTAACGCCTAAGCAATACGCTGGCTGATGTGCAGACTCTTGGTCCATCTTGTGGAGAAATACGGGGTGAGAAAATGGTCTAATATTGCTCAAATGCTGAAGGGGAGGATAGGCAAGCAATGCAGAGAGAGATGGCATAACCATCTCAGGCCTGATATTAAGGTCTGCCTTAATTCTCCAAAATCTTGGACATATGATCTTGTTTTCTCCCATGTATATTTGCTGGTTCATCACCTTAAATTCTAGCATGTTTACATATTTTTTCAAGCAAAACAGTGTTCCAAATATCAGGAGCTGGATCTCTCTACATTAGGTACAGTATTTTCACAGATAAGGAAAATGGAACAAATAAATCAAGAAGACACATATGCAACAACCCTTTTGGTGTTGCGCAATAATGAGGTTTGACTGTCGTCTTCGCAAACTTTGTCGAACACGACATGCACGTCAACCGCTTTTTCAACAAGAAACGCGACTCCCGCATGATTTTCAGCATCCTTTTACCATCATTTTAGGCTGAAATACATGTGTTTGTCTATTTGCCTTCTTTAAGATTTCAACGAATCATTAGCTTCTCTCTTTTATTCACTTCCAGAAGGATGTATGGACCGAGGATGAAGACAGGATTCTAATACAGGTCCATTCAGAAGTGGGGAACAAATGGGCGGAGATCGCAAAAAATCTCCCCGGCAGAACCGAGAACGCAATCAAGAACCACTGGAACGCCACGAAGAGGAGGCAATTCTCGAAGCGAAAGTGCCGGACCAAATGGCCTCGGCCGAGTTCCCTCCTCCAGAACTATATTAGGAGCTTTAACTTTGAGAAAGGGAGCAGCAGCAGCAGCAGAAGGTCCAAAAATACTCAGCCACCTCCAACTACTGATCTTGATCCTGGAAACCTTAATAATAATACTATGGCTTCAATAAATACTGCACCACAACATGTTCAAGGAATCGGGTTTTGCCCGAACGACCACATGGTGCCAGATTATAACTTCGATGATGTCCCGGAGTTCGCCTTTGATGATCATGATCTGCTGTTCAAAGGTGACAACAGTATGGACTCGTTCATGGACTGTCTATCGATCGGCCCTTCGCCACCCGGGATTGGCGACGAACCGTGTTATGATGTTGAGTTGCCATTTGACATGCCTCCATTGATGCAGTGTGGAGTGAAGAAAGAGCTTGATGATTTTCTTCATGAAGGGATCCCTGAATATTTGGAACCCTAAAAACACCTTGTTTTCTGGGCTGAAATAATGTTGGTTCATTTTATATCCTTTAGGGGTGTCTAAAAATTGGAGTCAAAGTGAGCGAGGATAGTAAGAGAAGTTGGTTTTATAAGGTGAATAATAGTATTAGTGACTTAAACTATCTAACTTGTTGTGTTATTATTTTGGGCAATCTATGAATAAGAAGTTCTATTATATGATCCATAGTCACATTAGGCGGCTAAAAAATTGTACTATTTTCCAGATTACGCACAAGTAGTTGGCTCAATAGTTCATTTACCACCCTATGAACTAGTTATGGCCTATGCCAAACAAGAATTGGTAGATTGTTTGAATAATACCCATTTCCCCAGTATTACAATCTAAAAATTGATTAAACATGGAATCTTAAATAGGATTGGAAAATTTATAAAATCCAACCATATTTACAGAACTTCCATAAAAATAGTGATAAATAAATAACTATGTCACATCATTATAAGGTATTAACAAGAAAACAATTATCATAAGACACTCCTATTTTCTGGCCTTTCAAAAGGAAATAATGCACTCTAATTTTCGAAACAGATGATACAATACTCGGTTGATAGAATAAGCACTTTCACGATCACGTCCACGACCATGTCCACCACGAAAGGCAACATGATACATGTAACAAAATCATCACATTTGCAACAACTAATATGGGATATCCCATTAAAGAATATTACCAATATGAAAGGTAAAGATCAAAAGCCGAGGATAGTCGCCCATCCGGACTAACATACAAGTTAACAACAATGGTTTTCTAGTCTTACAACAGAGAAAATCATCAACAAAATTGTTTCAACATGAAAACCTTAAGCCGTCTTTGGCTTTGGCTTGATGCGCTTCACTCTCGAGTATAGGAACACACCAGCCAGGGCTACTCCGGTACCTGCACCAAACACACAAGAAATGAGAGTACTTCCCTTTTTTATGTTACTTTTTTTGCACATTTTTCACATTAGTACAAGGAAGGGTGGTGGATCAGTTGTACCTAGAGAGTTGATAGGCGAAACGGGTGTGCGGAAGAAGAGAACAGAAGTAACAATCACCACCACCCGCTTGACACAGTTGCCTACAGAATGGGTAACAGGAGATACACGCTGCAATATCATGTAAGAAACCTGCAAAAACAACTCTTATCAGCTTTCATATTTTGTGGACTATCGAAACAATAAGAAATGCTTGCCCGATCCATCACCAAGCAAGACCACATAAATAAAATCATTGAACAAAATATTTTAGCAGGGCTTGGTCATAAAACTATATTAGTTCCACAATGTAAAAGGCCCTTGATAGCTAATCGTTGTTATAGTTTCTTCAATCTAAAAAGTTGGTTTTCGCAATTCCTTGATAATGCTAGCGTAGAAGTATTCTGGGGAATGCCAGAAAGAACTCGAATCTTGAAACTCAGAATGCCACATCTAGTGTATCAGATACATGACAGATAGATGCTGGTTTGGACTCATTCTACAAATATTATGTGGAATGCAGTTGCTTATATACATTGATGAGGACTTGGGCAAATGTACACTACAGTCCACTGGAAAACATGCAAGTGATTCATACAAAAAAAGGAACTCTCCAGGGCTTACCTGCTGATATGCATGGAAGCATAGAGCTGCTATGAGCGATCTGGTGTAAATCTGCTTGAGATTCAACCCCTTGACAATAGAAAAAACAAAAAACAAAAAACATCAATCCCATTTAGACATTCAGTCGTACAACCAATATACTAACAAATAATAACAATAACAATAACAAGAATAGAACTTCTGATTTCAAAATATACTCACAGCAGCCTGAATATATGAAGGTGTAAACTTGACACCTTCCACGAAAATAGCAGTTGGTGCCATCAAGAAGAAGGACATGATAGTAATAATTGAGAAGAGAGTAATGTTGTCCAGGGATTCCTGCATGAAGAGAAACTGATGCTGAAACACCAAGTCTAGGAAAGAACTATCAGAATAATAAGGTTATACTGTCTCTATTCTTTTTTTCAACTGCTGAAAACTGATTTTGCAATATTCTAATGAAAGTAAAATGATTGAAACCAACATAAGTAAGAAAGAACCCACAAATCTGATAAACATGCATTCTCCGGGACTGAGAAAACATATAAATTAGTCTGAAATATACCTCTTTCTTAACCATAAACTTCTTGCTAAGGACATTGCGAGATTGGTTTGTCAAATTTGAGGCCATAGCACTCCAAAAACCAGCCCTTCAAAAACAATGATAATGTAAATTTTTTGAGAGAATCTCAAACAAGGCATTGATCAATTTACGAGAATGAAAACAGCAGCAATTGACTTTCGTCAAAGGGTTGTGGTTCTTTACCAATTAAATGAGGCCTCAGTCATTGAGGCCAAAGCTACTCCACCAACAATTGGCACCAGGGAGGAAAGTACCCATAATGTGGGAAGCTGCCGAAAGAGGGATCAAGTGGGAAAAAGATTAATAATCCAATCATTGTAAATTTGGGCAAAAAAACAAACATAAGAAAATAAAGAAATAAATAATAATAACAACATCACCAAGAAGGTGATGGATCCATTTTAAAGTTTGTTCAGGTTGAAAACGGGATTCTCTCACCCAAATTGTAGTGGAAAGGAAATAACGAAGTCTCAATGATGCAGTATTATCAATAAAAATTTTAAGGTCAAACAGTTTTAAGAAATGTAGAAACTAGTGGCTTGTGCCAGCTTTGATAGGAACTTCTTCCCCGGAAAATGATACGCATTTTGAAGCTCCATACAGACATCCTATAGACAAAGTTAAACAAAATCAAAAGACTTGAGAACGCATGGATTTTTCACCTCTCCAAGAAACATAGCAGAGAGCACAACTGAGAAGAAAGGCTCCATAGCTTTAATTGTGTGAGTGAAGGAAACAGCAACTTTTCCAAGACTCATATTTGTAAAGAGGTTGCCTAAGGTGTGCACCAATGCCAATGGAAGAATTGCAGCAAGCTGCCAATATGGAAACAAGATAGTTATTCATCTTCATTAATAATTTGGATGAAAGAACATTGAACAAGTGTTCCATGATGCTGCCCCTACCTGGGAACCACTGATTTTAGGCCGTTTGTATAGATTCAAGGTCCACATCAAGGTAACAAGCACTGTCCCAACAGCAAATTGGACAAGGGTGACTGTCATTGGGTAATGAAAAGCTTTGAGAACCTATGACAGACAAGAAAGATTGTCAGACATTAATACTCAAGGGAGGTCACGACTTAATGCATCTATTGGCATGGAATTAGTAACTGAATCCGAAAATCATATTTGATTCGCAAATTTCATTTTACCAAATAATACTATATAGCATAGCCATATACAAAAATATAAAGCAATTAGATCGTGCAAATGAAATTGCAGTCTTAACATTGCACTTGACCGGGTTTCATCAAGTTCAGGATTAGCAGCAACTTAAACAAAATTTAAACACTGAAAGTGGGAAGCTGAATCAAGAAATGGATTTATCTTGTAGGATTAGCCATTCATTCTTGAAACAATATGCAGTTGAACTAATGTCATATCCCAGTTCTTCTGTTTCTTAAAATACAATAAACAAGACAGGAAAATCAGCGAAGCAACTTACTATAAACATAAAACAGGAAAACTAAAACATGAAACAGCATTTTCCTTTCTAGAAAATCCAGTCACAATAATAACATGTTTGCACGTCACAGAGGTACAATCCTTCTAGCAGGTCTCCGAATTGATTTTTTGCTCTATTTTACACATTCAGAATCCAACTAATTAGGAGAAAACAAACTACCAAATCACAACAACATGAATTTATTTTTTTCTTAGAACATTTACCGAAATAAACAACCAACTACAGTTACTTCGCCAATATATACAAACAAACAGTTTGAAATCACAAAAGAAAATGAAAAAAATGGAAAGGAAAAGAAATAACTACCTGCTTATTGTAGATATTGAAGTAGATATTAAAGAGGTACCAAAGCCCGAAAAGCGTTCCAAGCACCAGCGTATCTGCAAAGCTCTTCGACTTTGGGATCTCAGCCGAGCCCGCGCTCTCTGCAGATGCGGCACGAACCACAACTCCATCTGATTCGGGCTCCGGAGTTCCCGAAGTCGGGCCCGAAACCCACCCGCTCTGCTTCAGCGAGCAGCTAATCGGGCTCAATTTTCGGGTCGAGGAAAACAAAGACGAGCCATTGCTAAAACGGCGCTGTCCCAGAGGAGGGACAGACAAGGGGTTGAAGCCACGAACCGAGAGCTTGCGAGGATTCCTAGAGAGAGAAAGCGAAGGCGAGAATGCAATCGCCGTGCTCTGCATTTTCTCTCAGATGAGGCAATAATTAAGAGAGAGGATGAATGTATGTATATGTTGTACGTATATATTGACGAGTGGGGGTGGGGTGGGTGTTGGTGGTGGTTGTTGTTGTTGTTGTTGGGAGAGACGTTGGAGACTCCGCCAAGAAGCGAGGACAGCTGAAATGGGCAAGCGAGAGGAGTGAGAAACTGAGGAGTTGGTGACAGAGGGTATTAGATACGGAAATTTGTATCTATATGTGGGGATATTCTGGGGATTTTGGAGGTTTTGAGGGGGGATTTTAGGGGTTTTGAAAGTGAATCTGGAAATTAATTTAGAACAATGCTCGTATTTATTTATTAATTCATAAACCAACAGCTGGTTTTGGAGATTTTCACAAGCCATATTAAGTGTTCCTGATAATTTAAATTTGTATTAATTAGCTTGGTAATTAGAGTAGAAAGTATATATTTTAAGAGTTGAAGGGGGGTAATGTTAACGATATAACTAGAGGAGGTATTGCACATTAGTCCCTCCTAACTTTCTATATGCTCTGTTATATTTAAGAAATTATTATTTTAAATGAAAAGTAAACTATTATAATTAATTATCATCAAATAACAAGAAAATACAAATTACTATATAGTAAAAAAAATTAGCTAGTGTCGAACTAGATAAAATAGAAGCCTCTACGCTACCATTGAGATAAGCATCTTTAGCTTTTCGATTCATAACTTTCAAAAGACATTTTTGATTTGGAATTTCAAATATAAAATATTAAATCTGATTGTGTGAGGCCACAATTAAAACATTTCATGAGTTTATTTGGCGCTCGTGACAACATTATCCTCAATGAAAGTTTTTTATCCACCATTTTTACAGATTTAAAATTTAAGTCACATTTCGAACAACAACTCAAAATGAAATATATAATAAATCAAACAATTATATATATATATATATATAATAGAAATAGTTGAAAGTGTTGAAATACTACAAATAAATAAATCAAACACATTCAAAATTTTCTAATAATTCTAGTACCTTCAACTTTAATTCATTTTTTACTTTTTTTAATTTTTAAATACTAAAAACTTTTTGCGACTAACTACGATTTAAAAAATAATAAACTTAATAAAATTAAACCTTTTATGTTCAATTCATACATTAAAATTTTCGAACTTCACTTTTAGTAATTTTCTCAGACTATACAAATTAAATAAAACAAAGCTCATTTACCCATATCACTCAAGTCATTTTAGATCACAATTCACGAGTCATTTTGCATTTAAAAGGATTCGGTTGGTGGGAAATAAGTTAAAGGGCAGTAGAAGCCACCAATTAACCAAGAGTTAGGTGAATTGCAATCCACTGCGCAAAACCAAATTGCAAACAACTTTCCCAAATTTATTTTCTTAATTATGACCAGTGAAAAAACCCTTTCAATTGTCCAATTCACCAAATATAGCTTCACACTTTGCCATCATATTAATGTAACTCCTACCTAATTATGTGCACAATCAAGATTCATTGCTTTTTGCCATTGAGGTGCGCTATACGTATAAGATTATTCGATTTGTTATAATTCATACAAAAATAACTTACGACAAACTCTCGTTGAGAATGATATTGAAGAACTTCAATTAAAACTTTCAAAAAATGCCAAATCAAACAAATTCGCAAAATGCATTAAATGTGAATCCCACATGCGATTAAAATTTAACATCTTATAGCTGAAATTTCAGATCAAACATGTCTTGGAGTTATTACATCTAGACCCGTTCAGAATCGTATGTTACAATTGATTTCTCCCGGCCATTCAATATGAATTACGGTCCTATTCCCTCCCAAATTTTCAAATTACACACACACACAGACACACATATTTGGCATTATTTCGATTAATAGTTATATCCAATATACGAAACCATCCATTGACACCAACGATAGAAATGAATCAGATGGCCATATGAATCCATTTAATTTAAATTCAAGATTCATCTATGGAAACAACTCTGGATCAATGAGCACTGCAATTTGCTCTTATATGTTCACACCATTACATGTACACAGGAACACTAGCAGTCTTTACCCCCCGGCAAACGGAGCAAACATTAACGAGTCCTTCACAATCTGCACACAGGCACAAGTGCCTGCAAGGGAACAACAAGACGGACACCCTTTTGCCCTTGCAAGCTCTGCAAATCAGCCTATGATATTCGAGTTCTTGATTAGAACAAGACAACACATCATCCACCTCACTGTCGCCCGACCCTTCACGACCATGGGCCGTCCCTTGCGCAACAAGTTGCTGAATATTGCTTTTCAGGACATTAGCAACCGATTCGTTGTGCTTTGCCCTGTTGTGCCATGAGTGGGCTTCCATGGTGACCTGCTTTAGTCTTTCCTCCAACTCTTTGTTCTTACGGTTTATGTTCTCTATTTCGAGATCCTTCTCTTGCAGTTTCCTGTTGACTCCTTTCTCTAGCGCGCTCAATAACGCAAATGTGTGCCTTTGGTGTATTTCTCTTACACCGTTCAAAATATTATCTTCCTGCTCACACAATTCATATTAGTAGAGATAAGATTTCATGCCACCTGAATATGCACACACTCAGGTGTATTTTTAAACCATTGAATGAGTTATGACAATGCAACAACGCGAAATACTGATGTTGCCATGTATGATCTAACAGTCAGGAGGCATGACATGAGCCAATAATGTAATAGCGGCAATTTAAGCAATAATGGGTTCAACTGTCAAATGAGATGATAGGATAGCCTTATTTGAAGATCAAACATTAGTATTATACCTGAAGCTTTATGAATTTGCCAAATTCTTCAGTCTGTCTATCCATCTCCATTTTAAGAGCATCATTACCAAGTAAAAGAATATCAGGGAGTGTGTTTTTCATATTCACACAGGTCGAAGTAACAGAGGCGCTACGCGATTCTTTTTCACAAAAAAGCCTGAGCCCAGTCGAGACAGGATTAGGATTTAAAATAAGTCCAATATGACCAGGCCCGTCTTGACAAATGTTGTTATTATTCAGAGACATGCCAAGCTTATGCTGCACACACATGGGTTCCTCTTCCCTAACTCTTTTACGATTATCAGTGGGTCCTGTATAGTTTACGATGCCAGTGTTGCCGCCATACTGAACTGGAACTGCAAAAGAACATTGAAATTGAATGAGAAAAATGGAAGTACATACCAGAACTTCTCATACGAAACTACACAGCCAAGATATATCCTCACCATGTCCAATTAACTGAAGCTGAGGGAGTGTGGTGTTGTCGTATTGTGCGCGATTTTCATCGGCAAATGCAGGGAATTTACCTCCTCCTAACATCTTCCTGAAAATCATACTCTAATGCATCAAATTCAAGCACCTTTAGGAAAAGAAATCTCAATCTTGATGGCCCAAAAGATGAAATTTGTAGCAGTCAAAAGCTCAGTAGAAGAAGAGAAATACTCTTATTTAACGGATGAAGAACAAGAACAAATTTGACAGCAATGAAACGCTTAAAGTACTAATGCCAGAAAGATCCAGAACACATCCCACCAATCTTTGATGCAATTCACTTCCCTAATTTTCATTTTTATGTTTTAAATTCTGAGCATGAAGAACAAATAATCATCAACCGATCAGACAACCCAAGATTTTTTTAACCAATTTCGAGAACCGGAATAAGCAAGTCTTCCTCAAAAACATATCAAGAGTCGAGCATCAAATCCTAATCCTAACCATAAATCAACTGATAAATAGGGGGAAAGCCCAAGATTCACACAAATCATATGACTCAAGAAAAAACACATAAACAAGAAACCAAAAAAAAAAAAAAAAACGCTCACCAGGATCAGCTGAGATCTAGATAACCAATATTTCTGCTAATCTGAAGGAAAAGCCACAAAGAATCTTGCTTTATTTACTTATTAATTCCCCTTTTTTCAGAAGAAAAATGGGCGAGATCGATGGTGCCGATGATGAAAACAATAATAATGGGAGCAACAATAATAAAAGCGGATGGTGTAGGTAGAAGAGTTGTAGTTGTTATTGTCGTTTCGGCTAAGGAAAAAAACGATTCCATTCGTTGGTATTTGTGTTGTGGGGGTGAGAAGAAATGGGAGAAGATGATGACTTCTCGTCATTGTTGAAGAAATCTTATTCTCTTCCATCTTTTGGTTTGATTTTCTCTCTCTCTCTCTCTCTCTCTCTCTCTCTAAAATCTTCTTGCTTTTCAGTTTTCACTCGCTGTTTGGTCTGTCTGTCTGTCTCTCTGTCAGCTTTCTTTTCGTATTCCCCAAACCAGTAAATTTTGTTTGTCACTTTATCTTTTTTTCATTTCTGCTTTGGCTTTCTATGCTTGCTATCGTTTTTTCATTGTATGTATGTATGTATATATATATATATATATATCGCTATCGTTTTTTCATTGTATGTATATATATATATAATTGAAAATTTTATTAAATTCACCTCACTATTATCCAAATAAACGACATCTTATTTTAAGAAAGTTTTGGTCGAACTTGGATTTGTAATTTTCTTTTAAATATTTATAAAATACTTAATCATTTATCAAATATTTTAGTGTTAGTTATATGTATATATATATATATGCTATAGACAACGAATTACGGCTTTACCAACTTTCGATATATTTTTGTGTAAAAAACAAAATTAATCATATTGAGAAGATATAGAATTTCATGTGAGTTTTCATCCTCTGAATTTTATAAGAATTTTAAAATATTTATAAAATGCTTAGTTATTTATTAAATTTTGTTGTGTACAATTAAAATGTATTTTGTGTGCAGAACAAAATTAATTAGTATTCATATGCCATATATGTAAATCATTTACAATGCTACCAACTTTGAGTGTATTTTGTGTGCAAAACTAAACTAGTCATAATAAAATTTTAAAGCAATTTTTATCCTCTCATTTCTCTATTATTACACAGCTCTTACGCCTAATGGTCGGGATTTAGTTTCAGTTTTTTTTGGACATATTTAAAATTGAATTACTATATGCAGATTTTTTTTAAAAAAATATATCTTTTAAATTGTGGTTTTTTAAAATAAAATCTAAGGTTTTGGTTTAAAATAGCTTGATGCAGTTTGACGGTTCTAAACAATAAAAATAAATAATTAGATAAAAATAAGAAAATACTATTTTTCTAATATTAGTAAAATATATTAATTAACATTAAAAAATCAACACATGAAAATAAAATTTTTGAAAACAAAAGCATAAAGACTAAATGTATAGAAATCATAAAGCTAATAGATATAATGCGACCTTACATACTTAAATCAAGCTAAAAAATAATAATAACATACTGAATTTTAGCTGATGTCTAAAATAATAGATAGCTAATAGATATAATATGTAACTTTTTAAGATTTTAGCCGATATAACATACTAAATTTTCAATCAATGCATAATTTAATATTGAATGGTTAGATGTATTTGACACGTTGGATGATTAAATCAATGACTAATGAAATTTGAAACAATTTAAAAATGATCAATGAATTTATCTTATACATTGATGAGTTTAATTAAATAAAATGATAAATTTAAATATATATTTAATATATGTGAGCAGTTTGGTTTAGAACAATTTGAGGAGAAAATTAAAATCAAACAGATTTTGCAATATAATTTTGAACTTACTTATTGAACCACGTTTTTCTTTTTCAAGAAATTGACAAAAGACAGTGCAATTCGGTGCATACAATTTGAACTATTTTAAAAGATTTATGTTCACCCTTATTTTTCCATGTTTATTATTTTTCCAATCAAATTATTTTTCATTTGTCTTGCCTCTCAAATCTCTCTCTCTCTCTCTCTCTCTCTAATTTCAAGGATATTGATGTTGAGGATTTATGAGTAGCTTGTCAATTCCAACGGATGGACCGATTGAGCGGGCATCTCGATTGGGGACCGAGGTTCCCTGCACATGAAGGTGAGCAATCGTGGACTTACTGAAAAATGTCTTAACTAAAACTTAATATAGAAAGATCAACTGGAAATAAAATGAGAGGTTTGAGATTTTTAAGAAGGCTTACCCACCTCAACCAATAAAAAAGATATTTATAGTGGAGACTGAAGAGTTTTAACTTTGGGATTGCTATGAATAGGGTTATCTACCTAAATAATATAAATAATCCTCTAAATTCCTTTAATTCATCATAATTTCGTGTGGTTTGATCGACCACTCATCTAGAGTGATTGTAGCTTTGATTTTTGTAGCTTTTATTTTGTTAGGAGAAAAACAAATAAGGCAGCACATGTGTTAGCTAGAAGTGTGATAAACCCACATGGGGGATTGGTAAGTTTACCTGATTCGATTTTCACTATTGTATTGGAGGATAGTATGGTTTAGTGGTAGTTGATAAGATATCAAACTTATAGTACATTAAATGCTCACATGAATTGATTTAGTTTCTATTAAATACTTGATACATCAATATAATTGCATTTCCTATAATGGGAATTCTCGACATAAGACCTCCTCAGTCACTCAGCGCAGACCCAAGAGCCTTCAAAGTGAGGTTGGAGGATCCGCTTGAAGCATTCCCCTTGGAGCTAAGTTAGTCGCAATACGGTTGGGTTCATAATGCTCTTTGTGGACTCACACTCGATATAGACTCAAAATCTCGTTTCGAGCCTCTACTTGTTTAAATAAGTGGGGGGAGTCCAATGAAGCGATAAGAATTGTAACACGTGCTAGTCAGTAAAACACGTCACGCTATATATTATTTTTATTTAATAAATTTAAATTATTAAATATATTTAAATAATTCATAAAACTAGATTCTAAATAAAGTTAGATATTTCTTTTTCAATTTTATATGTATTGAATATTTATTGAGTATGGCGGTATGCCTATCACCCACCAATACTAATTAAATATGAATTTGTTATGGTCACCGATTTCTCTACTGCTACTTTGGTTCTTCCACTTCCATGAATCATGATGAACTTTTTTTTAAAGGGATAATTACACTAGGATATCCTGAGATTTATCTAAATTATAAATAAAATTCTTGATTTTAGAAAATTACCTAACAAATCCTAGAATTTGTAAATGTTTTATAATATCAACCTTCTATTTACAAATATTAGAGATTGTAACAAAAATCGTCAAATTTTTGTTTTGTTCTTCTTATTTTACCCTTTTGGTCAAAATTTGAATAGATTTAACTAAGTTTTTAGGACTAAAATATCCTATGGGTCTGATACATGTAAACATATTTGATAGTAATAAGGGTTACAACAAAATTAGATTTGACCGAGAGGGCATTTTAGTCTTAAAAACTTAATCAAATTTGTTCAAACTTTGACCAAAAGGGTAAAATAGGAAGAACGAAACAAAAATTTGACGATTTCCGTTACAAATCCTAACGTTGGCAGACAGAAGATTGATATTATAAAATATTTATAAATTTTAAAATTTATTAGATAATTTTTTAAAATTAATAATTTTATTTATAATTTAGTCAAACCTACGAGTATTCTAAGATAATTATTCCTTTTTTAAATGAAATATCAACTGTCGCGAGGCACCACGCATGAGGGGTAGTTTTGGCACTTGACATTTTATTTTTGGAGGCCTCGTGTTGTGTTTGTGGTCGGGCCAATGAAAATGAATTGAATTTGAACCGCAACAGCACGAATCACGAGCAATCCGAATAATTTGCAGGCACGTGAGACGAACCACGTGCCTTGATGATGCTTTGGCCGCTGACATATTTAACCCTGAAAGCGATGGCTTCGGTGGAGCTATAAATATATACATAATAAAATAGAGCTGAAAAAGAAAAAAAAAAAAAAAAACTAGATGTGTTTACAATTTTGTTTCTTAAAATAGTGTCAGAAAATTACTTTTCTTAGTGCTCTGACGTTATCTTAACCACATGAAATTTTCGATTTTAAAATGTGTTCCACCTCTTATTTTAATTTAGAACGAATTATATTTATTTTTTCTAAAATTTGACAAAATTATAATTTAACTCATAATTTTTTGTAAATTATAATAAATTTTCTATGATATATTTTGTCTAACAATTTACCTCAACCATTTATGATTGTTAGGGTTCCGTTAAATTTTATATGTAAAATTTCAATAGTACCATTGAGAGATTTTTTTTGTAATATATATAAAATATTTAGGGTTATATGTTATGCATTACATCTTTGTGGGGCTAAAAGTAATAATATTGAAAAAATTACTTTCTAGCTGAAAAATGACGGATACGTGGGATAAGAGAAAGATCTAGATACATACATATGCAATGTATATACACATGTAAGTTGAGAAATCCTACATTTTTAACTCATCATAACTCGCTCATTTCTTCTCCAAATCACGCAAGTTGTATGTCAAAATTGATTACCGCGATGAGAGGAACACGTTGGCAGTGATAGTTTCGGGTTTCACCGGATGGTTGAGGACGGACGGCGGTAGCGACGGCGACGAAGAGGTGGTGGTGGATTTCCATTTTCCAACAAGTTTTTTTGGTGAACTTGAAGTGGGTCTTAAACTTTTCGATATGGGAAACAAGTTTTTCATCTGTCACTTGTAATTATGAAACACCACAAGAGTTTATTATAATATACACAAAAATATGGGTTAAATTATAATTTTACCAAACTTCAAGGGAGGCAGATGTAATTCGTCCTATTTAATATCAACAAAAAATAAAGGGCAAAGCGGACTTTATAGATTTTCCGTCCATCAATTGTAATTATTACATTCTACAAGGGGTTTATTGTAATTTATAAAAAATCGTGGGTTAAATTGTAATTTCGTCAAACCTCAGGGGAGGTAGATGTAATTCACCCTTTAATTTTTAAATATACTTTAAGTATATAAATTTTAGATTAAATGTATAATTAAAAAAATAATTTTATACAGATAACATGAATATGAGTTATGATATATGAGATAAAAATTATTTTGAAATACATAATCCTAATCGTATCTTAACAGCTTGTCCATACACGTAATTTAAAATAAAAAACCAATGAAACATTTTGATGGCGTAAATTCAATCACAAGAGTAACTAAAGATACCAGATGAGGCTTAACTCAATGCAAGTGAGTTTGCATGCATGTGAGCATACAAATATAAAATAAAAAAATTGAGTGCGAAAACATGTTAAAGTGTTAAGAAATTTTTCTTTTTATGTATAAAGATAAATTATACATATTCAATATAAAGCACACGTGAAGGAGTATAAACAAAACAATTTTGATGAATACTATTCTTAAATTATATTATTGATAATTAAGTGAAATAGACTAAATTTGTCAATTTTTCTCACAAATTAAAAAATATTTCGCATATGTGTATAATTTATACACACACAACTCCTCACACGAGCACCCTTAAATAAAACCTTTTTGTCCTCATATACATGTATATATATATATATATATATACATTCTACAACAATTAGAATTGTTAAACACTAATTATACAATGTTTAATTAAAATATACATTAATTTATTTGAAAAGGCTAAACAACAAAAGAACTTATTTATCGAATAACATAAAATTTCAATCATTTTTCAATATTATGTTTTAAAAGACAAATGCACAGTTTAGTCAAACACTACTAGAAAATGCCGATTTTTGCAACCAATAATATATGTTTATATATATAAGTCACGGATAATAAAATCATCAAATTTATAATTAATTAAATTCATTTAGTCAATTCCCGTAGTTCACTTAATAATACATTTAACAATTTGTCCAATCTCCAATAAATTTATTGAATATGTAAATTGATTTTCATGTAATTAATTATGTGAATTGGTTAATTGTCAAATTTCAAATAATTAAATAATATCGCCTGAATTAACATTGATAAAATTGATAATATCGCCTGAATTTAATAATGCGTCAGGTCAAGATGCAATTTAAGTAATAAATTAACAAAATTAAAATTAATAATATCACTTAAATTTAATAATGTGTTAGGTCCAGTTGTAATTTAAGTAATAAATTAATAAAATTAAATTTGGTAAATTAATAATTTTATCTAAATTCTAATAAGTAGAAAAACATAACAATAAATAAACAAAATATGTTAATAATTTGGCGGCACGCTATCTTTCTTGCCGTGTGCGACATATTGTGTGGCTCAGGCGGGGCGTAGGTCCCCGCTGTGGCGTGCGTTGGTGTGGGATTTTAAATTCACAAAATCAAATTTGTACAGACTACAAAATTTTGAAAAGAAAATTTTAATATATTTTGCAACTAACAACATCCGTCGCAAAAAGTAATATACTTGCACAACATTTTGCGACAAATATAGTTGGTGCACCTACGTAGGCTCCATTAGTTCATATCGACAAATGTTGCGATTCCTCTAGGCCATTGGAAGATTTGATGACAAAATTATCGATTGTAGACTTGATAAAAAAAAATTTTGGTCGCAAATTGTTTTTATGATTGACTAATAGACAAATCAATCACAAATTTTTGTGTGTGTGTGTGTGCGTGTTTTTTTTTTTCTAATAGTGAAACATGACGCACTCGTTAATAAAATTTTAAGTCAGCTTGAAACAAGATTTGAGTACTCAAATAGTCAGTTCGGTAACTGAACCTTGGAGCGAAGGGTGTGATAGAAGAACTGACTTGAGGCAAAACTAAGATCCCAAAAATGTTTTAATTTTTATGATAAGTTCATTGTAGTTTAGTCAATCTACTTTGATTGTAATTTCTTTACTATGAAATAATTTAATTTGTAATATACGAATCATTGATATAATTAATTGAAATGTAATCTACTATTTACAATTAAAAAAAATGAAAAATCTAAAATAATATTGATAATATTGTCGAAATAGATTAGGAAATTATCATCATAAATCTAAAAATTTTAATTCCAATTTATTAATCCGAATACAACTAGAAAACACTATGAATAAATTCTCACGAATTTATTAATCCAAATATTACTAGGCGCCTTCCAAGCGTCGAGCCCAAATTAAATGCCCATATTCTGAAACCCTTGAGAAGCTGCCACGTGTAACCTTCGCTCCAATGAAACACCCTGAGGTGATCGTGGTTCGATTTTGAGTTTTTTTTATATATATTTAAAATCAAATTGTTATATTCTCCCAATCCTATTTGGGTGTTCCAAAGAACTTGATAGGCCCAAATCCAAGAAATTTCTGTGAATGAAATATCTCTGTCTGCTGTGGATGGAAGATGGTACTCGACTCCTTCACCACTTGGGGTCAAATATTAGCTACTTAATTGTTATGTAATAGTCCTTGTAACAATTTTTTTTTAAAAAAATAAAAAATAAAAAAAGTACTTCATGGTCTGCGGTCTAAAACAAACTGTGATTGATTGTCACGTTATTGGCCGAATTGGGACCCCAAAGTTTTTTTTATTAATTTATTTTATTTTATTTTAGTGAGTGAGAAGGTGAATCAAAAGACAACTTGATTTATTCCAAGAATAAAAATGGCATATATAAACACACACATACAATAATTTTGCAATAAATTAAAAAAAAAATACATGGGCGTCCTTCGTTTCGATGTAGCTCCAACACTAGTGTTAACGATTTTTCACTATTATAATTAAATTTGACAGATTAAGAGGGGCTGAATTAGTCTCTTTTTAACAGACTTTTCAATTTAATTAATCAAGGGATTGGAACTGTCTGTGATTTATAAATAACACCAATTTAAACAAAGTGGACAATTGATTTATAGTGGTTGGGCCGAAACTTAATATACTGCCTAAGTATCTTCCAATTTAAGATCTTGAACCTACAAAAGATTTTATTAATGTTAGAACTGGAATAAGAAAGCAAAAGCCGATAACAATGGAACGATACAGGTTTAAGGAAGTTACAACTTCCAAATTCAGAAAAATACACAAAAGAGGAGTGAGAAGAGCTATTTTGTCTATAACTGGAACTGATGTTGGACTAGTGGTACTATCAATTGCTTTGGTAAGCAACACATTGTTGGATCACTTGTACTATCAACACTTAGCAAACAACGCACATCCGAGAACATATTTCGACTCAATTTTCACTAACATACAATGAACGTGAGCTTTCAATACAAATGCTTTTGCTCTATAAAACGTTGCCTTCTTCTTCATCCTTCGCTGTAATAAAAGCACCATGGTTGTTTTTCGATAATGCAAGATTTCAATTCTTTATTTTTGGTAAGAAGCCATTGGAGGAGGTCTTGATTTAGTTACGACAAGTGTTTGACTTTTCAGCCCAGATAAAAACCTCCTTGGGATGGTAAAAAGTCATTAGAGATCTTGATAGAAACTAGCCATTAAAAAATCTTTAGAGAGTCTTGATTGGTTTTGTTAGGAGTTTGATTTTTCAGCCCAGATTGAAATCTCCTTGGGATGGTAAGAAATTGTTAGAAATCGTGACAGTAACTAGCCGTTGGAAAATCTTGAGGGATTCTTAATTGGTTTTGTTAAGAGTTTGACTTTCCATTCAAAGCTAGGATTGCAATCATCCCGGGGAGGGGAGGAAAGAGACCATTGGAGATCACTGATTTGTGATTTTTAGGAAGTAGTCGTTGTAATTAGCCCTGCAATTAATCACATGATTGAAGCAAAACCAAAATTCTATGTCATCAGCAATTTTTTTTTCTTTCTGAAATTCAAAATATTTATATAAAACAAAGGGAATTAATTCTAAAACAAGCAGATTTTGTGTCTTGTAATACGGTTCCTATAGAAGAGAAACTCATTTTGTCATGCTTCAGAGCCTGAACCAGTACGCTAGACTCACTCTAAAAAATGACAGTAGGCCACGATCCATCTTTAACCATGTCATCATCAAAATTAAGGGAAACAAAATTGAAGAATGGTACAAAGTACAATGGCCTTATCTCATATTGCAATTATGACTTAAATCAAAGATCCTAGAAAATTATATGAGTGTAGAGTGTCAAAAAAATCTTGCTCTGTATGGATAATTATGTATGTACATTTTTTTTAAAGTAATATATGCACATTTATATTTATATATATTTTACAGCTGTTTTTGACTTCAATTTGGTTAATTTTGACTAAATGAATTTTCTTTCAGATGTTTGAGATTTTTTAATTAAAATTAAAAATTTTGATTAACTTATGTTCACTTATAAACTTTAAAGAAACTTTCCTACGTTTCAAGGCTCCTCTCCTACCCTATTACTCGATTTTTTTTGGCTCTAGTGATAAATTTGTCTTTTATTTTTCATACGCATCCAGATCAACATGTCTTCTGATATGTTGTTCGTGCCCCACAGATGTGGCTCTAAAAAAGTGAAAGGTGGACCCCTCTCTCTCTCTCTCTCTCTCAATTCCTGAATTTTTGTGTATCTATTTTGTTTTGTTGCTTTTTTAAGAACATAAATATTACTTTATGCGAAAATTTCCTATTAGTTTTTCAAGTTTTTATTTTTGCTAGATTAGTTTGTTTTATTTAGATTTTATTGAAATTTGTTTTAAACTTTTTACTCTAGCTATGTGAATATGTAGGGGTTTATCGGATATATATTAATTATATTTTCTACTTTAGCATTTTTCAGTATTTATTTTTGTTTAAATTTTCACATGTTAGTTTTGATATTTGTTACTTATCTTTTTTTTTATATATATTTTCCAATTTTCATGCTTAAATTTTCTTTTGCAGCTCAACTTTTCGGCTCAGCAGGGGTGAAAGTTGAAGCTTCCTCGCCACCCTTGCCAAATAGCCAGCTTGATGAATTTATTGATCTACTTTTAACATTTTTATAGCATTGAGATACCTATTAATCTTAATATTTCTATTGGAGATTACAAATATTTTTACAATTTCGATTGATACCACAGCATATAAAAATCTATTATACATTCAACTAATATAATTATCATATATATATATATATGCATATATATACATATATATACATTCAACTATTATGAGCTTTACTACCTTTCAAGTTTGTTTATTCCTTTCACGAGTTACATCAATTTTGATATGTAATTCCGATTGACATCGCTACACATAAGAATCAACCATATATCCAACTAATCATATGTATAAAAAAAATTATACATTCAACTATTATGAACATCAATACCTTTCAAATTTGATCGTTCCTTCTACAAGTAAGATCAATTTTGACATTACTAACAGAAATATCTACCTCATGCAGTATAGGGTGATTAGATTAATTCTGCAGCACAATTGTATAGGAACTTTTCTTACCTATGATCTACAAGCATTTCAAGAGTCTTCTAATAATAAATTAGGTATAACTAAATAACTTTGCCATTTTTGCATGTAAGAGTACCCATTTCAAAAGTGTTCTAATAATAATATTGAGGTTTATTTCATTATAAAAATAATAAAATACTCATTATAAAAACAAGAAAATATTACTAAAGATTAAGGTTAATTTAATCAATTCACAATGGAGATTTCCACTTTTATAGTGATATAGATATGGAAAATTCTTACCCGAACCTAGTTTGACTGAATCTAACAAATTATATGGTAAGTGTATTGCACTTACCAGGTGATTGATCACTCTCCCTTAATTATCGACTATTCATAGAGGAAGTGTAAAACACTAACTACGTAATTAAGACTGGTGCGACCGAGTCGAATCTTAGCTAGAATTTCCTGTATAGATGGAGTAGATATATAAGGAAAACTACTTTCGAATGACATGATTATGAGAAATGAGAATTTAAGATATAATTAATTTGTGGTTGTAGGATGGCATTGCTTGACTGGAAATCTTTCGAATAGGAAACAATGTCCATTTCAAGGGAGAAAATATGGAGCATGCAAATAAATGACCAATTAATTTTCTCTGGTTGGGAAGTGATATATGTCAAAGTACTATTCTAAGTCTCCTCAAAGACTCGAAATTTGTGCAAACAAAAATCAATGACAATCCAATGCTGGCCATATCATCGTATTCGGCGTCTTGACTTGCATTTCCTGTAGAGAGATTTTGCTCATGATCAGAAATGTGGAAAGCTTTAGCCATAACTTGTTCCCTTGTGATTTTCCACAGCCTTTCTTCCCAAGTTCCATCAGTTGATACACTCATCCCAAGGGAAATGCTGAATTCATCTGCTTTCTTAGTTTCTGCTGGAAAAGTTTTCACTTTGGGATTCGACAGTTCTGTAGACTGGAGTTATTCCGAAACAAACAAAAGCTACTTAGGAATATGGTATGCACTCGGTACGTTTTTGTGTCCGTCAGTGTGGCTTGCCAACAGAGACATGCCTGTTTATAACAAGTCGGGCATTCTCACGATAAGTAACTCGGGGAAACTGATGATTATGCGCGATGGAGCTGATCCGATTAAGCTTTATGCAGCTGAAAGTGGCACGAATATCACTGCTACTTTACTTGATTCTGGAAATTTTGTAGTGAAAAAGATGTACCCGAATGGAACGACAGGACGTGAAATCTTGTGGCAAAGCTTTGATTATCCCACTGATACTCTTCTTCCAGGGATGAAGCTAGGTGTCAACCACAAGACGGGAAGGAACTGGACGCTTACCTCCTGGTTTTCTGAGACCCATCCGGCTTCTGGGGCTTTTACTCTGGAGTGGGACCCGATCTGGTGTAGGTTGGCAATTAGACGACGAGGAATGGTCTACTGGACTAGTGGGAAGTTGGAGCTTTACCAAAATTTAGGGATTTGGGCATTTGATCATATAGTTCCAGATCCTGTGAGTTTCAACTACATTTTCAGATATGTTACCAATCAAGATGAGGAATACTTTACATATTCACTCTTCCACGACAATAACTTAACACCCGAGTATCGAAAGACTACTTCTGCATGGAGGCTGGACTATCAGGGCAATATCAGTGATGTTTCCAGGGCTAGTATTGCAAAAGCTGGACTATGTTATGGTTACAACACTACGTATTCGGGTTGCGAACTGTGGGAGCAGCCCAAGTGTAGGAACAGCCATCAGTATTTCTCTTACAGATATGGAGGTTTTCAATTTGATACGGCAAGATTATTTTATGACAACAGTTCAAGACTTAACGAGAGTGATTGCAAGGCTAACTGCTGGAATGACTGTGAATGCGTCGATTTCAGGGTTGAGGTACTCGGATGCTCATACTGGAGGCGGAAAAGCGCAACATTCATCCAGTATATTACATGTCTGATGCGGTATATGTTCTTGTTTCGGAGGCAACATCAACGAAAAGCAAGTCTTCCAAATCTTGTTCATGTTCATATATCGTTTTATGATTAAAATCTTTCGTGAAACTTATCTGAATGACATTAATCATGTGATCAGTGCCAGGAGATAAGCGGTCGATAATAGACAAGTGGATGTTGATATCTACGCCGGTTGCACTAATTCTGCTTTCAATACTGGTTCTCTATTCTTCCATGTGCGAAAATTTATACTAGGTACTATAAATTTATTGGACCCAATTGGTTTTTAAAAGATTTTGCCATGATCTTCGGTATGTGGCCTTATGCTGATACATTCTTTGTGGGGATAATCTGATAGGGAGAAGGCGGAAAGAGAGAGAAGTGCAAGAACTGATGACACTCGAGGATTGCATGGAAGCATCTCAGTTTGAAACTAATGGAGGCAGGGGAAATGATATTAGACAGTTTTCTTATGCATCGATCACATCCTGCACCAGTAACTTTTCTACCGATAACAAACTCGGAGAGGTTGGTTTTGGACCCGTTTATAAGGTAACATTGATAGAGATATCATATTTTGTTGGGCGACTAACTCAATTATTCTGAAACAAAATGTACTCATGTTCTATGTGGTTTGTAGGGGAAAATGCCTCGAGGACGTGAAATAGCTGTAAAATTACTGTCGCAGAGATCAGGACAAGGAGTGCGTGAGTTTAAGACTGAGCTAGTACTCATGTTGAAACTCCAACACAGAAACCTAGTAAAGCTCTTGGGCTTTTGCGTTCACAGAAATGAGAAGATTATAATCTATGATTACCTGCCAAACAAAAGTTTAGACTTCTTTCTCTTTGGTGAGTATTCTGTACATATTCAAGATCTTGATACCCTTTCGAATCCTCAGGAGAGTGAAATTTAACGAGAATTTGCGGAAATTTCTCTATATATTTATATTCACAGATCAAGCGAACAGGGAGCAGTTGAGTTGGGAAGTACGTTTCAAAATAATGGAGGGGATTGCTCAAGGACTGCTCTACCTTCACAAGTACTCTCGGATACTAATCATTCATAGAGATCTAAAAGCCAGTAACATATTTCTGGATGAGAATATGAACCCGAAAATATCTGATTTCGGCTTGGCAAGAGTCTTTAAGCAAAATGTGACAGAAGCAAACACAAATAAACTTGTTGGAACATAGTAAGTGAAAATAACTTCATTCTTGATTCTAAGGTTTCAACTTACTCGGAGGTCCAATGTTCCAGCACTTATCAATTACTTTTTGTGAATTATTTGACAGTGTCTACATGGCTCCTGAGTACGTGACGAACGGCATGTTCTCTGTCAAGTCAGATATCTACAGTTTCGGGGTACTAACGCTAGAGATCGTGAGCGGTAGGAGAACTAACAGCTTCCACAATATTGATGGCCCGCTGAGTCTGGTTGAATTTGTATGTCCTCTATAAGATGAATGATTCTGTTTCCCAATCCTGTTTCGAAGATAATAATTGTTTCATTTCAGGCTTGGGAACTGTGGGAGCAACGTGCTGAACTGGCGCTCACAGACACAACAATCAGAGGCGCTTGCTCGGAAGATCAAGTGAGGAGGTGCATTCAGGTGGAAGGTGCATTCAGGTGGGACTTTTATGCGTGCAAAATCGAGCTTCTGACAGGCCTCCCATCGAAGATGTTATTTCCGTGCTGAAAAATGAAAGCAAGTCTATGGCAATGCCTGAAAAACCAGCATTTGTTCTGAGAGATGGCGCTGTGCAACAACTTCAAAGGCTCAAATCCAAGAAAATTTCTGTGAAAGAAGTATCTTTGTCTGCAGTGGATGGAAGGTAGTACTTGACTCCTTCACCACTTGGGTTCAAATATTGTTACTAATTAATTGTTATGTAACAATATATGTACATGACAACTATAATTGAAGGGTGGGATTGTAAAATGTAGCATATCATGCACTTCATATAATGGGTTTTTTTTTTTTTTTTTTTTTTTTTTTTTTAAATTTAACCCAAAAAAGTGTATTAGTTAATATTTTGACTCAAAAATAAGACTCGCGATAAAAGTAACCTAAGTTGACATTTCAATTAAAATAATACTTTTATTTAACGGTTTGTAATTAAATCCGAAAAAATATGTAAATATTATTTTAATAGAAGTTGAAATGCGACTTCTTTACAAAATTTATGTAAAATCAAAATTTTTAATCATTATTAAAGGAAATGATAAATGTTATAATAAAATAATAGTTTTGTTATTTTATTTCGATTGAAATTTAACTCCATTTTATATTAAATTCTTGATAATTGTTGGATTTTTATCTTGGATAAACATGAATTACGAATATAATTATTTTCATTCATATAAAAAGTGTTCAAATTTTATACATGACAAAATAGAATTAAATGAAATTATTCACAAATGCACTTACTTGGATAACTTCAATGTTCTAGATTTGTATTTATATATATATATATATATATATATATATATATATAGAGAGAGAGAGAGAGAGAGAGAGAGATGGGAGCGTGTGTGTATTTTCTGAATTGATGAACTTATTTCATGAGAAATTATGAAGCTTTGAAATATGAATTTATACTTCCTAATAAAAATGTGAAATGTGAAATGTGAATCTCAATAATTGCGGATAGAAACAAAAATATTATCATAGAATTGATGGACAACCGTAATAAATTATTCAATTGCACATTTTTAAACTTCGTATTAAGGTTAGAACAAACATGCTTCAAACAAAATTGGTGACAACCGAGTGGCTCATTGAAGGCGCTATAATCATTACTTACCACAATGAAGAAACTCGACTCCTTCACACTTGCTCGCATTTCTCTCTCTCTCTCTCTCTATATATATATATATATATAAATACAATTCCAAAACATTGAAGTTATCAAAGTAAGTGCATATGTGAATAGTTTTATTTCATTCTATTTTGTCATGTATGAAATTTAAATACTTTTTATATGAATGAAAATAATTATATTTGTAATTCATGTTTATCCAAAAAAAAAAATCCAACAATTATCAAGAATTTAAAATAAGACAAGGTTAAATTTCAATCAAAACAAAATAACAAAACTATTGTTTTATTTATAACATTTATCATTTCTTTTAATAATGATTAAAAATTTTGATTTTAAATAAATTTTGTGAAGAAGTCGACTTCTCGTTACTTTTATCATGAATCTTATTTTTGAGTTAGAATATTAACTAATACACTTTTTGTGTTAAATTTATAAAAAAAAGCCCATATAATGCTAAAAGCAGCTTATAAACATTCATGCTTACCAAACAAGTTTATAGCTTATAAGACCTAAAAAAATCTTATAAGTTTTCAATCTTATTTATCTAAAGAGATAATTGCCAATTTGGTCCCATACGATATATTCGCTAGCCGATTTTGTCCCAAAAAAGTTTTTTAGCCAAGATAGTCCCACTGGATAGTACTCTCTCTCCAAAATGGTCCCTCCGTTAAAAACTAACGGGAAATGCACGTGCAACTCACGCGTGTCGTTAATTTTCAAATGGAGAGAATTACACGTGGGACTACTTTAATCAATTTTAAAAATTTGGGACCAAATCGGTGAGTGCTTCTATACTGTGGGACTAAATTGGCTAAAATGCATATTTAATTTTAATCATGACTTGATGCACAATTAATTCCTCATCCAAGTCCAAAGACCAATTAAATCACATTATAAGCTTGGAACATTCCTAATTCTTTTATTCTCATTTAGGAATTTTCATGTGGGATGCGATTCTCAATAAACTCATTCTCTAACGAACACCCATTTATGCATACGAGTGTCACTACATTCGATGTTCATGAAACAATACATCTCCCATTTGAAATAGTCATAATGCAAGCCTTTTATTGAGTCAAGTCAATACCCCACTCTAAGTTAGACTCAATAAATTTGAGTAATTTTGATCACATTTTACAGACTTGTTTCAAGACTTCCATCTCTATGCGAAGCCAAGTCTCACGGCTTTAATGTAATCATGGAGATTCAACTACAAACATTTAAAGTTATTGAATCTAACTAAGAGTGTGGTATCAACTTGACTTATTAAAAGACTGACATTTATGACTATTTCAAATGAGAGATGTATTGTTGCATGGACATCAAGTGTAGTGACACTCGTATGCATAAATGGGAGATCGTTAGAGAATGAGTTTACTGACAATCCCATCCCACATGAAAATTCCTAAGTTTGAATAAAAGAATTAAGAATATTCCAGGCTTATAATGTGATTTTATTAGTCCTTGGACTTGGATGAGGAATCAATTATGCATCAAGCCATGATTAAAATTAAATATATATTTTAGCCAAATTAGCCCCACAATACATAAGCGCTTGCCGATTTGGTCCCAAATTTTCAAAATTGATTAAAGTAGTCCCATGTGTAACTCCCTCCATTTAAAAATTAACGGTGCACGTGCGTTGCACGTGCGTTTCCCGTTAGTTTTTAATGAAAGGACCATTTTGGAGAGAGAGTACTATCCAGTGGGACTATTTTGGCTAAAAAAAAAAATATTTGGGATAAAATCGGCTAGCGAATACATCGTATGGGACCAAATTAACTAAAATCTCTTTATCTAAACTAGTAATATTGGGTCATTCTATGTGTGTGCATAATAAAAAAAAAGATAATATAATTTAATGACATATTAAAATTTTGGTAGTATCTATCTATCTATATCTATATCTATATCTATATCTATATCTATATCTATCTATTCTATATCTATATCTATATTTATTTTATTTTTATTTATTATTTATTATTATTATTTATTATTATTTTTATTATAAAAGTACGAATAACTAATCATTGTTTTACGTTTCTTCCTTTTTTTGTAAAGACTAAAATAACCTTATATTTTTTCCTTTTTTTTGTGAAGACTAAAATAACTTATTACTGTTTTACGTTTCTTCCATTTTGTGAAGACTAAAATAACCTTATGTTTTTTTCCTTTTTTTTTGTAAAGACTAAAATAACTTTATATAAGTGATAGTAAATAATATTTATTCGTGGTCTTTTAGTAATTTAAAATTTAGGAGTTAAACTTCAAATTGAACACAAGATGAAATAAATGTCATAACTATAAATAAAGAGTTGGACTTTTAATTACTCCATAGTATTAAATTTTATCATTTAAATAAATAAATAAAAGCTGGTGATTGATCCTCTTCAATCTGTTCATGTAGATACAATTTATTAAATAGATATTTTTTATAACACTCTTGGTTATTAATTGTAAAATAATTTTATTTTTTAATACCTTTAAATCCGTTAGAATAATTTTTTTTTTATCTTTCTCATTGTGGGTAGTGAAATAGTTCCATGAAAAAGAATAACCATGAAGTTTGTTGGCAATATAAAATTATAAAAAGTACAAAACACGGCTATGCTTATCGAGTATTATGTTATCATTTATCAAAAATCATTATATCAAGATGCAAGTAACTGAAATATGCAATTAATAGAGTTAAAAATTATCCACATGTGTCCTGTGTAAATTAAATAAAAGATGACTTATAAATAGAAAAATATAATTATTTTCAACTAATTACTTCGAATTGAGAAAAGAAAATATAAAATTATATCATATTCTAGTGAATAAATGATAATATAGAAATAGAAAGTCTAAAAACTATGTAAATGACAAAATTAATATAAAAAATCATAAGTGGAAAACTTATGTTAATCCACAAACTCCGCATTGAATGAGAATCAATTATGAAAATAAAAAAAAAAATAGAGCAAGTCTCATAAAGAAAAAATGCATTAGCCAAAAAGAGAAGTAAAAATAATAAAATTAAAAAAAAAGTTGAGGATATGATGGAACATTAAATAAAGAGCAAGTTGATAAGTTATAGAAAAAAATATTAATAAAATATACTGTAAAGAATCTCACAGTTTTTACATATTCAAATTAAAATTTGTATAGAAAAACAAAGATTCAACAAACTAATATGAATGTTATACAAGTACAAATTTGAACTAACAAGTAATCATAAAAAAATTAAACGTAATAATTTACAAATGATAATATGCGATATTTTAGCCAAATTGTTCCCATAATCTAAAGGTACTACTAGCCGATTTAGTCCCAATTTTTTGAAAAAATATCTAAAATGACGTGCATATGTCTTTCCGCTTGTTTTTTAACGGCAGGACTAGTTTGGAGAGAGAATGTACAAATTTCAAAAAATTGGGACTAAATTGATGGCAAACTCTATATTTTGGGATCGATTTGGTAATAAACTCCAAGAAGTCTCTATGGAAATTTTTTTATGATATTGGGTGATGTGACAGTTCCAAAATAATCTACGACATAGATTAGTCTAAATAAATCCTAGGTAGAAAAACAAAAATCATCGAGTGGCCCACGCGCTCCGCACATGCCAAGAGTATATGGAAAGGACTCTCGAGAAACCTTCGATGGGCGACCTCAAGGGAATTTGCCTCAAAGGTCCTCTGGATGCCCTCAAGGGCTAAGCTTCGAAGGCTTATAATCATCAGATAAGTCGCGCGGGACTCTTCGAGGGCCACCCAAAAGGATGTCGTCGAGGATTCCATCCACTATGGTTTACAAACCCCCAATGGCTCCACTTAGAATCGACTCCCTATATTCACCTAACACGTGATTGCTACTCATACCTTAACAAGCAGACACACATGCACTCACTAACCATCACTGATACCGTTGTAGGAGTCGTGTTAGTTTCAACTGTAATTAATGCCCCTGTATACCGAATATCTTCAGCATTCAATGCATGTGACATGTATTTCATGCAAAAATCCTATCTCATTAAATGCTAAATATGGTCAGTCAATCTAGGATGTGGTCCCTAAAGATAAAAACACAATGGCTTGAGACTATTATGAAATCGGTCCCAAAATATAGAATTCGTCGTTAATTTGGTCCCCTTTTTTTAGAAAAATGCCTAAACTAGTCCCATTTGATAACTTTCTTTATTTAAACTAGTCCCACCGTTAGAAACTAATGGGAATGGCATATGCACATGACTTGCACATGCCATTCTCGTTAGTTTTCTAAAGACGGGAATAGTTTGGAGAGAGAATGTTATCTAGCGGGATTATTTTAAGCATTTTCAATAAATTATGACCAAATCAATGAGTACCATTGTATTATGGAATCAATTTAACTAAAATCTCAACAATATGATTTCTTTTCCTTTTTATTAATGAAAAAAAAGGTTTTTTAGCATGATTGTGATTTGGTGTAGGAGCTGCTATGTGAGGCAATGAAGAGGAGGAGGCAATAAGGTTTAGACGGAGATGGAGGTTGTTGTTAAAATAGTGGTTATAATATGAAAGGTTAGTTTAATGGCAATGGCGGATGAGAGGATAATAACAATGAAGACTGGGGTAAAGGTAATGGTGCAAAGATAAATGAAAAAAATGAAGGATTTGAAAAAAAATATAGACATGATAATGGTGGTGGATATGGTGTAATAATGTGATTAATATAGATTTCGACTATACTCTAAACATTTGATATATTTAATCTTAATAACTTATTCATAAAAAAAGCTACTATCAAGAAAAAATTATAAAGAATCAAACTAGCCTTAAAAATTATCAACGAATATATCTAATAATAATATAATATAGTGTCAAATTTCATTAATTTTTATTCATTCATAATATTTTTTTAAAAATTTTAAAATATTCTAAATGTAATTATTTGATAAGTCTATAATTATAGTTGATTTTTATATTTATTTTGTTGGACTTATCACGTATTTTTCTCATTTCGAGCCTTATTATGCGTAAGTTTGAGCTAAATCATTGTTTTGTAGGTAAGAAGGGAAAAAGACCATAAAGGGCATGAAAAGTGGAATAAGAAGCTGCGTATTTACACAAATTATTTCGCGTAACAACCCAATACAAGTAATTCAGAGGAAAAATGGGCTGTAAAAATACGTATGTATGCAAGAAATTTTGAGTACTTACCTAAGGCCAACTATTTTGAAGAAAAAACGAATATGTAAATTTGCATATGTATGCAAAATATTTTGCGAACATACGCAACGTCTGCGACAACAATTAACAACCTTCCTTATTTGATTGAGGTGCTGATTTGGAAAGATATGTTAGGCGTTTCTCTACCACTTTTGAGTCCAGATTCAAGGCAAAACAAAGGGGAGACTTTTTTTTTAGATCTAGATAGATTAGAACTCTGGGAATTTTTTTTCACCATCTTTTTTTTTTCTTTGGTTCGACTTTTTGGAGATTTTGGGAAGACAAAGATTTGGAGAAGGAAGAAACCAAGAGGCAAGGAAGAACAACCGAACGAGGGAAGTGTATATCTTAAATTTCCATCAAATAAGTTTATTTCTTCTCCTTTTATGGATTCTTTTCTGAATTTTGTTCTTATTTTTAGTTTCATTATGAACTAATTCAATTGCTAAGTGTAAGGATGGTGTAGTTCTTCTATTTCTCTATTCCATAAAAATCGCATTATTTTGAATCTATTTTCGTATAGTTTTTTGTGTGAATCTCGTTTAATGCTTTAATACTTGGTTAGGGTCGGATCACTCCTAATTCACGAATTTGAGAATCGTTGATGAGGTCGAGAGACGATTCACGATTGTAGCGCTAATTAGACGAGATCAATTGGTGTTAAAGTTGCATGAGAATGAATTTAATATTGATTGAGCCTTAAGACAGTGATTAAAATTTATACAAATATTTTCTAAAGTTTGGATTAATTGAATGAGAATTGGTTAGTCTTAGGCTTAGAAGGGATTGCATGAATTAATTCTACGGTGCTCGAGAGAGATTATGGATAGATTTGTTCCTGACTTCACACAACCACGAAAATTATTCAACTTAGGGATTGGATTGGACTAGGGAATTAGGTGAATGAAACTACCTTGCACTTATATTACTCGCATTGATTATTTGTTATTATTGTCATTCGTGAGCTGTTTTTATTTTGAAATTAACTTTTATTTAGAGAAACAAACCACCCCTCAAATTTGATCTATTTAGCTAAACAAAACGAGTCACTTTCACGGGCCAAATCACAATTCTTATGGAATTCGATACTCTACTCACTTTGTATTACTTGCACCGCCATAACATTATGTTGTATTGTAAACAATATTAATCTGAAAAACTAAGATAGATGTTAATACTCACGCGCAAAGCACGTGTTTCTTATTAGTACTATTAAAATAGTTTTTTACTATTTTAATAATTCATAAAATTAATGATAAGTAAAAATAAAATAATGTAAAATAAAAAACTAAGAAAATAATTAAAAAAATTAAAAGAAAATTATATTAAAGAATAGTGGAGGATGAAAGAAAATATATATATATATATATATATAGAGAGAGAGAGAGAGAGAGAGAGAGATTACACACCAAAAATTTTGACAAATTAAAATTGGTTTAAAAAATAAAAGAAAGAAAATGATAGACAAAAAATATTAACAAATCAAGAGTGATTACAAAATGGTGCCAATTTTTTTTTATTAGATTTCTGTGAATGAGCTTAAAATTATGTAAGTCTTTTTCTTTAATTTAAAAAAGAAAATCAATCTTCAGGAAGCGATATGTTTTTATTATTTTATATACTTTTACATTTTTGCATATTTTCATCGCATTTTCAGACTATCGTGCTTGGATGTGACTTGTGAGAGAAGAATACGTTGGGTACTTGGATAAAATTTTGCTTTTTATTACAAATTGTTCGTACATTTGTATTGCATCAACTCTTGAAAAATAATTTTGATATTTTAAGGCAAATATTATTTATCAATTTGTATAGTTTGTACAATTTTCCATTCGTAAATTTACGGTCTCCTTCTTTCGCATATCACTGTCACCACCACCATGGCCTCAGCCGTCGACGGCGGAACAAAAGCCGTTGGCTTGGAAGCGCGACACCGGTTAAAATCAACAGAACCGCCGCTTGACCCTACAGGGGGAGCCCCCTGCTCTCCTCTATCCACCACGTCGGAAATTTCGAGAATAATGGCAAGAAATCGAAGAACAGTTCGTTCAATTTGGATGTAGCTAGCGGAGAAGACGAGAATTTGAAGTATGGAAAAAGCAGGGGACATAAGGGTTTAGAAAGTGAAATTGGGGGGTTTTGATGATAATGATGAGGTCCATGAGGATGAGGATGTTATACACATTTTCGATGATAAGCCCAACAGAGTATGGTTATTCGTTTCTTTCTTTGCATTGTCTTTTTCTCTTTCTGAATATGTCTACGAATTCAATTCAACAATATATGTCTGCTTTTCTTGAGCACTTTCAGCTTGTCCAAGCATGCATATTTCGCTGAAGTTGCGTTCTCTAACTGTGCGATAATTTTTATCAAGAAAAAATGAAAAAGAAACTGATATTATAATGCCGTGGAAGCCACTCAGTCTTTCTGTGGAAAAAAGTATTATATATAAAAGCTTGGTTGAAAATCTTTGAGCGACATGACTCTGAGATTTAAGATATAATTAGTAGAATGTCTTTTTCTTAATTCCAAGTCTTTTGGAGATGACAAAAGTGTCTTTCTCAAGGTAGAAAACATGGAGCATGGAGTCATTGATGATTCAATCACATAATAAATGCCGGCCTCATCTTATATTCTGCATCTTGACTTGCATTTCATGTACAGAGATTTTGCTTAAGATCAGAAATGCAGAAAGCTTTATCCATAGCTATTTCCCTTGTGATATTCCACAGCTTTTCTTCCCAAGTTTCATCAGTTGACACGCTCAACCCAGGTGAAAAGCTGAATTCATCTGCTTCCTTATTATCTGCTGGGAAAGTCTTCACTTTGGGTTTTTGCAGTTTCGAAAACAACAAAAGCTACTTAGGAATATGGTATACTGGAGAAAGACAAACTTCTGGTTGTTCTTCTGTATGGCTTGCCAACAGAGACAGCCCGATTTACAACAATTCGGGCGTTTTCACGATAACTAGCTCGGGCAAACTGATGATCATGCACAATGGAGCTCATCCCATCGAGCTTTATGCAGCTGAAAGCAGCACGCATATCACAGCTACTTTACTTGATTCTGGCAATTTTGTAGTGAGAAAGATCTACGCTAATGGAGCAACAGAAGGTGAAATCTTGTGGCAGAGCTTTGATTATCCAACTGATACTCTTCTTCCAGGAATGAAGCTAGGGGTCAATCACAGGACTGGAAGGAACTGGACACTTACCTCGTGGTTTTCCCGGAGCAATGCAGCTTCTGGGGCCTTTACTCTTGAGTGGGACCCGACCTGGTGTAGATTGGTAGTTAGGCGACGGGGGGTGGTTTATTGGACCAGTGGGGACTTAAAGTTTTACCGTAAGTATGGCAAATTGGAGGTTCATGCGTTTGATTATGTTCCTAAGCCGGAACCTCTCAATCTCAATTACATTTTCAGCTATGTTACCAATAAAGATGAGGAGTACTTTACATATTCACTCTTCTGGGACAATCAATCCACACCTGAAGATCGAAAGACTACTTCTGCCTGGAGGCTGGACTATCAGGGGAATGTCAATGATGGTGTCAGGCCTAGTATAGCGCAAGTTGATCTCTGTTATGGTTACAACATGAGAGGATCAGGAATCGAAACATATTTAGGATGTGAATTGTGGGCACAGCCCAAGTGTAGAAATAGGCATCAGAAGTTCTCTATGAAATCTGGATATTTTCAGTTTAATACTGCTAGATACTCATATGACAATAGTTCAGGACTTAGCCAGAGCGATTGCAGGGCTAACTGCTGGAATGACTGTGAATGCGCTGGTTTCATGGATAACGAAATTGGGTGCTCATATTGGAGAGGGGCAAATGCAACATTCCTACAAGATATTGTATCAATGTCTTTTGTGCTATACGTTGTTGTTACAGAGCCATCAAAGAAAAGTAAGTCTATTATTTCTTATTTCTATAGATAGAAACAAGATAATGTCAATATATTCATATATCTTGTCTTATGAAAATGCTTTTTGAAATTTATTCCGCATAAAATACACTAACAGCATATGATCCATGAAGGAAGCAAGTGGATTATGATATCTGCACCAATTGTAGCGGTCGTGCTCTCAATATTGGGTTCTTTACTCTTCTTTGTGCAAAAGTTTAAACAAGGTACTATAAATTATGGTAGCAATTTTTTTTTCAAAGATTTTAACATGATGCTAAGTGCCCTTATGATAAAACGTACTCTGCGGATAGGACAAATGAGGAAGGAGAAAGAACTGCAGGAACTGATGATGCTCGAGGATTGCACAGAAGCATATGAGTTTGAAAATAGCGGAGGCAGAAGGCATGATCTTAAACATTTCTCTTATGCATCCATCATAGCGTCAACGAATAGCTTTTCTATGGACAACAAACTTGGTGAGGGCGGTTTTGGATGCGTTTATAAGGTAAAATTGTCCAGAAAATCTTTTACATCTGAGATTGTATTGTTTCCTAGTTTGATGGACAACCAACTTTGTAGTGCATTATTGCCTATGTTTTATTTGGTTTCCAGGGGAAAATGCCTCAAGGACATGAAATAGCAGTAAAACTACTCTCCCAGAGATCAGGACAAGGATTGCGAGAGTTCAAAACTGAGCTAGTACTCATGTCTAAACTTCAACACAGAAATCTAGTAAAGCTGTTAGGCTTTTGCATTCATGGAAATGAGAAGATTATAATCTATGATTACCTGCCAAACAAAAGTTTGGATTTCTTTCTCTTTGGTGAGTTTGATTACATTCTGAAGATCTTGAAGCCCTTCAGAGAATGCAATTGAAAAAGAATTTGGGGAAATTTTCTATTAATTAAGGCAAAGATTTCACTTTTACAGATCCTGCTCGGAGGGAGCAGTTGAATTGGGAATTACGTTGCAACATAATCGAGGGTATTGCTCAAGGACTGCTCTACCTTCACAAGTACTCGCGATTACTCATCATTCATAGAGATCTAAAAGCCAGTAACATATTGCTGGATGAGAATATGAACCCCAAAATCTCGGATTTTGGCCTGGCGAGAATCTTTAAGCAAAATGCGACAGAAGTAAACACAAATAAACTTGTTGGAACATAGTAAGTGAAAATAACTTGATTCTTCAATCATGCTATAACCTCTTTAACTTACTGACAGGGAGAATTTTAAACCAGCAAGTCACTTATCAGTAACTCTTCACGGTTTATTTGACAGTGGCTACATGGCTCCTGAGTACGTGACAAACGGCACTTTCTCTGTTAAGTCAGATATCTATAGTTTTGGAGTACTAACACTAGAAATTGTGAGTGGTAGGAGAAATAATAGCTTCCACAATATTGAAGGCCCTCTGAGCCTGGTGGAATTTGTAAGTTACCTATATGAAAGTCATCTGTTTCTGGAATCCTGTTTCTCCTAGTTTTTTATCTGCATATGCCCGGATTCTAATTCAAAAGACGAGTGTTGCATTCCAGGCTTGGGAGATGTGGAAGCAATGTGCTGAGGTAGAGCTCATGGATCCAGCACTAGAAGGTTCGTGCTCCATTGATCAACTTCGAAGGTGCATTCAGGTGGGACTTTTATGCGTACAACATCGGGCTGCTGACAGGCCTCCCATTGAAGATGTTATTTCCATGCTGAAAAACGAAACAAAGTCTTTGCCGATGCCTGGAAAACCAGGTTTTGTTGTGAGAGATAATGTGGTTCCGAAACTTCAAATGTCCAACTCCAGGAAAATTTCTCTGAATGAAGTATCTTTGTCTGCCATGGACGGAAGATAGGTTCTCAAGTTTATAGTTTACACTTTATCTTATGCTAAGATGATGCGAATCGGAGTCACAATTATTAGGTTTTTGCTGTAGCAGCATACCCCTTGTACTGTTGTAGGGAGTAGCATGTCAAAAGTTGTACCCAAAAATAATAAAAATGGGATACTTACAGAAATCCCCCTAAGGTTTTGCATAATTACTCAGAACATTCCATCGTTTCAAATGTACTTAATTAGTTGGAACACTCCATGGTTTCAAAAATTGCATTTTATCCTAATTTGACTGTCAACCACCCGTGAACAGAGATTTCTAGTAATTTTTCACATCTTTGTTTAGGTTGTTGATATCGCAAGAGAAAAATCATCAGAATTCATTTTTTCGAAACTGAAACTAAAATTTACTGTAACACATGTATATAATAGTAATGTGGAAGCCCTTCAATATCTATTGTTATGCAGAAGCAAGTTGGAAATAGAAAACTACTTAGAAAATATTTCAAGTGACATAATTAAGAGATTTTAAGATATAACTTGCAGAATGGTATTTTCTTGACTGGAAGTCTTCTGGATGAGACTATTTGTCTTCTTCAATGAAGGAAATCTGGAGCACGGAACAATTGACAATTGAATTCACACAGTAATTGTAGGCCTTATATTATTTTTTTTATTTTTATTTAGGGTGTGTATGTCGTAGAGAAAAATCATCCAAATTCATTTTTCACAAAGAGTAATGTTACTTGTTATTTATTCTCTTTCCTATTAAAGAAATCCTAAGATTCATCAGTTTCTCTCTCCTCATAGAATTGTATTTTCTTGACCGGAGGTCTTTTGGATATGACAAAAGTGTCTTTCTCAAGGAGAAAAAATGGAGCATGGAACCATTGACAATTGAATTCAAAAAATAAATGGAGGCCTCATCTTATATTCTGCAATCTGCATCTTGACTAGCATTTCATGTGGAGAGATTTTGCTTATTATCAGAAATGCAGATAGCTTTAGCCACAGCTATTTCCCTTGTGATTTTCCACAGCTTTTCTTCCCATGTTTCATCAGTAGACACACTCAGACAAGGGGAAAAGCTGAATTCATCTGCTTGCTTAGTTTCTGCCAATGAAGTTTTTTCTTTGGGATTCTGCAGGGAACGCTACTTAGGGGAAAGCTACTTAGGAATATGGTTTACCAGTGGAGATTTCCATTGTCATTATGTGTGGCTTCCCAACAGAAACAGGCCTGTTTACAATAACTCGGGCATTCTCACAATAACTAGCTCGGGCAAACTGATGATCATGCACAACGGACCTGATCCGATTGAGCTTTATGCAGCTGAAAGTGGCACGAGTATCACAGCTACTTTACTCGATACTGGCAATTTTGTAGTAAAAAAGGTCTACCCAAATGGAACAACAGGGGGTGAAATCCTGTGGCAAAGCTTTGATTATCCCACTGATACTCTTCTTCCAGGGATGAAGCTAGGTGTCAACCACAAGACAGGAAGGAACTGGACACTTACCTCATGGTTTTCCGAGACCGATCCCGCTTTGGGGGCTTTCACTCTCGACTGGGACCCGATCTGGCGTAGGTTGGTGATTAGGCGACGAGGTATGGTTTACTGGACAAGCGGGGAATTAAAGTTTTACTATCAGTATGAAAATTTAGGGGTTATGGCATTTGATCATATAGTTCCAGATCCTGTCAACTTCAACTACATTTTCAGAAATGTTACCAATCATGAAGAGGAGTACTTTACATACTCACTCTTTCATTACGATACATTAACACGCGTTGATCGAAAGACTACTTCTGCATGGAGACTGGACTATCAGGGGAATATCAGTGATGGCTTCAGGCCTAGTATTACAAAAGCTGGGCTTTGTTATGGTTACAACACAAGAGGATCTGTGCCAGAAATATATTCAGGTTGCGAATTGTGGGAGCAGCCCAAGTGTAGAAACAGCCATCAGTATTTCTCTTACAGATATGAAGGATTTTCAATTTGATCATGCAACATTATTGTACGACAACAGTTCAAGACTTAGCCAGAGTGATTGCAAGGCTAACTGCTGGAATGACTGTGAATGCGTCGGTTTCAGGGATGAGGTAGTCGGATGCTCATACTGGAGGGGGAAAAATGCAACATTCATCCAGACAGATTACATGTCTGATGCGGTATATGTTCTTGTTTCGGAGGCAACATCAACGAAAAGCAAGTCTTCCAAATCTTGTTCATGTTCATATATCGTTTTATGATTAAAATCTTTCGTGAAACTTATCTGAATGACATTAATCATGTGATCAGTGCCAGGAGATAAGCAGTCGATAATAGACAAGTGGATGTTGATATCTACGCCGGTTGCACTAATTCTGCTTTCAATACTGGGTTCTCTATTCTTCCATGTGCGAAAATTTATACTAGGTACTATAAATTTATTGAACTCAATGGGTTTTTACAAGATTTTGTCATGATCGTCAGTGTGTGGTCTTATGCTGATACATTCTTTGTGGGGATAATCTGATAGGGAGAAGGCGGAAAGAGAGAGAAGTGCAGGAACTGATGACACTCGAGGATTGCACGGAAGCATCTCAGTTTGAAACTAATGGAGGCAGGGGAAATGATATTAAACAGTTTTCTTATGCATCCATCACATCCTCCACCAATAACTTTTCTACAGATAACAAACTCGGAGAGGGTGGTTTTGGACCCGTTTATAAGGTAACATTGATAGAGATATCATATTTTGTTGGACAACTAAATCATTATGTAACAAAATGTACTCATGTTATATGTGGTTTGTAGGGGAAAATGCCTCGAGGACGTGAAATAGCTGTAAAATTACTGTCGCAGAGATCAGGACAAGGAGTGCGTGAGTTTAAGACTGAGCTAGTACTCATGTCGAAACTCCAACACAGAAACCTAGTAAAGCTCTTGGGCTTTTGCATTCACCGAAGTGAGAAGATTATAGTCTATGATTACCTGCCGAACAAAAGTTTAAACTTCTTTCTCTTTGGTGAGTATTCTGTGCATATTCAAGATCTTGATATCCTTTCAAATCCTCAGGAGAATGAAATTTAATGAGAAATTGTGGAAATTTCTCTATATATTTATATTCACAGATCAAGCGAACAGGGAGCAGTTGAGTTGGGAAGTACGTTTCAAAATAATCGAGGGGATTGCTCAAGGATTGCTCTACCTTCACAAGTACTCGCGGATACTAATCATTCATAGAGATCTAAAAGCCAGTAACATATTGCTGGATGAGACTATGAACCCGAAAATATCTGATTTCGGCTTGGCAAGAATCTTTAAGCAAAATGTGACCGAAGCAAACACAAACAAACTTGTTGGAACATAGTAAGTGAAAATAACTTCATTCTTGATTCTATGGTCACAGCTTACTCGCAGGTACAATGTTCCAGCACTTAGCAATTACTTTTTGTGGATTATTTGACAGTGGCTACATGGCTCCTGAGTACGTGACGAACGGCATATTCTCTGTCAAGTCAGATATCTACAGCTTCGGTGTACTAACGCTAGAGATTGTGAGCGGTAGGAGAAATAACAGCTTCCACAATATTGATGGCCCGCTGAGTCTGGTAGAATTTGTAAGTCGTCTATAAGATGAATGATTCTGTTTTCCAATCCTGTTCCAAAGATAATAATTGTTGCATTTCAGGCTTGGGAGCTGTGGGAGCAACGTGCTGAACTGGAGCTCACGGACACAACACTCAGAGGCGCTTGCTCGGAAGATCAAGTGAGGAGGTGCATTCAGGTGGGACTTTTATGCGTACAAAATCGAGCTGCTGATAGGCCTCCCATCGAAGATGTTGTTGCCATGCTGAAAAATGAAAACAAGTCTATTGCAATGCCTGAAAAACCAGCATTTGTTGTGAGAGATGATGTGATTCAGCAACTTCAAAGTCCTGAATCCAAGAAAATTTCTGTGAATGAAGTATCTCTGTCTGCCGTGGATGGAAGATGAGTACTTGACCCCTTCCCCACTTTGGCTCAAATATTGTTACTTAATTGTTATGTAATAATCCTTTATTGTGTGCGGTTGATGTGTGGAACTAGTTTCTAGGAGTTGTTTGATCGTGAGTCAGAAGGTGAATCCAAAGACAACTAGGTTCATTAACTATTTACTTAAATTAAGTTCAATGGTATTCTATTTAATTTTGTTACTTATAAATAATATTGTCACTATTCTCTTTTAATTGTTTTCATTAATTAATTTCGCTATTATTATTTAATTGAGGGATGAATAATATTCGACATTTAATACTTCTGAGTACAAAAAAAAAAGGCTCGATAGTATGGAAAATGAATAATATATGATTTCATAAACGTACATTTGATATACGAATGTATGTAGAAAAATTATTCAAAAGTGAAAATGCAAGATTGTTTGATTTATTTTACTTACATTCATTGAATTTCAAATAATATAATTGCTTTTTTCTTTTTCTTTTTTGATAAAATAGTGTCTTATTTGTCGATTGTTATACGAAGTATGAATAATACGCGTACTAAACATTTCACATCCATAGCATGACTATTGGTAGACTCCAACAATCAGTTGGTTTAGCAGGATGAGGTGCTAGATCCCTTAAGTAAGGTCAAGGGTTTGAACCTTGACATTGTGAATGGATCAACTGAGTTGGGAGGGTTGCCCCCTATAATGGGCCTCTGCAATACCCGCTCCGGATGCATCGGCCAATGAGCCGGAACCGGGCGGATAAAACCAAAAAAAAAAAAAATGACTATTGGTATACTAATGAATATTGCAGGATTATTGTTGTTGTTATAGCTATCTCCCATGCATTTTGATAATATCATAGTTACTATAGTTATTATAATTAGCTTGATATTTTATTACACATATTGTTATAACCATAGTTGTTGAAACCAATAATTTTATTTCATATTTGGTAGCTCCTCTTATAGGAAATATATATTTCAATATTTAAGCATTAAATTACAGTATCAGAATCATATGTCAATTCCTGTGATTTGCGAATTTGTGGTTCTTCTTCTTCTTCTTGATATTATTAAAATTGTTATAGCTATTGTAGTTTTCTCCTATGTAATTATTGATACTATTATAATTCTTATAGTTAATTTATTATTTTGATGTTTGATTATACACATTATTATAATCATAGTTACATAAACTTAAGTGTTGCCTTGTATTATCTTGGCTTATATTCATTAAAACCATATTCCAATCCTTTTAATTTATTATTATTGAATTTGATATTTACTTACCTCTACTCATGGACATAGCATGTTTTTTTTACTAATTAGTGCATCGTCTCTTTATTTATTTTATATATTTAAATCACTTTCAAAAATATGTAATCCACTTGGACTATAGAACAATCATTCTAGATTACATCTATGGATAGTATAAAATAGTTTTTCTTAATAATGACGTTGAAATTTTTAAAAGTTGAATTTTATTTTAATTAAATATGTTTAATATATTTCAAATTTATATGAATTATTTTTACGTTAGTTGAAATATTTGACCTATTATCCAGTGTGTTGGGACAATGAAATTATAAGACACTCCAAAAACTTTTCTACAAGTCGTACAACTATACGTGAATCTTACTTTGAAAACTTGTCAACTCTCTGTAGGTGCATACAAATATTTGATATATAACATTCATATTCGAATGAATGTATGAAGTACTAGACTCGAATAGAGACATAAAAATGAAGTGGAAAAGTGTAAATTAAGATGTTCACTCACAAAGATTTTAGGTGCGCACTCCAAGAATGAAATTCTCACAAAGATCAATGGAGATTTTCATAGCCTACCAGAGTTAGTCTCACATCTCATCCTTTTAAAGGTATCTTTAATGCATTAACTTGGTACATCAAAACCTGCTATAATAGTTGAAAATGTTTCAACAGTTTCTACACCTGAAACTGCTGGTATGACTCCTAACAACATCCGGTAACATTCTAAGTAATAACAAAAAATGTACTCGTCAAGTATATTTATTTTTATGATTAATACTAGCAATAAATAACACATAAATATCTTTTAATAGCTCACTTAACTTTGAATTCTAATTAAAATTAAGTTCCAGAGCAAGTATCAAATGAAATTCCAGTAAAAAGATAAGACTGAGACCGAGACAGAGACAAGTTACACATTAAAAGTTTTATTTCATACTTTATGTTTTATATTATGATTTTTATTTATTTATTCATTTATTTTAATGCTCAAATTGTTGGCAAAAAATGAAAAAGAATATCAAAATTTTATACTAACAAAACAAGCTTTTCATTTTTGAATGTATCTACTTATCAAGTAGATTGTGATTTAATCGTAAAACATAAAATTATTTGTGACGTTGGTACATAATTTTTCTCTAACTAATATTGTTAGATTATATATATATATATATATATATATATAAGAATAATGTTTCCATAATATCTCCAATATATCACATGAAACAAAACAATTTTAATTGGTCTACATTAAGGTAGACCCAAATAATTAAGGAATCAGGTAGATATGGTGCGTTACAACAATTGTATTATAATAAAATTTTGGGACTGATCTGATGTGTAGGTAGCTAGTCAACTTTACTTGGACAGAATGTAATAGGTCACATAAAAACAGTTGGCTTAAATTAAATATAATATATTTAGCGGCTAAAATTAAAGAACTTAAATTAGCACCTACAATTTATGATTTACGATAGATATTTCCCAAGATAAATACTTAGTTTTTCTTTCAAATGTTTTCGTACTATTTGTAATCTACACTTCATAATGTACGTCATTATTATTTTTTGTCATATATACATATATATACACATTGTAGTTATGTACTTTCACCAATGTGCAAAATAATCAAGGAATTGAATTGTATACTCTCACATATACTGTAAAAAATTAGGTTTTAAGAAGATGAATTATAGCTGTCAACATTATGCTTGGGCCAACAGTTTTAGTAAGAAAATTATTAAAAATATTTTGATTACTTCAAGTGATGAATAGAACTTTCTAGTTTGTTCCATCCATCTCTTATCATACAATTCTCATATAATTAATTAAACGTGATAAAGTTTGTCCGAATAAGAAGTTTCTATTAAGAAAATACCGATTTTCAAAGCTAAAAAGCGAACATTTCGTCTTCTTCTTATTATTATTATTATTATTATTTTTTACATTGAGTGTACTCCCAATTTCCATTTACATGTAAATCTAAGTGCATATCACAATTTATGACCTTTGTACCCTGGGATTTCAAGATATGCTAAGAGTTACTAATTTACTATCAATTCTTGAGGCAATTCAAAGTTGGATTGGAGACATGATCAGCTCTTCCATGAGCATTAATGCAGTGGGCAGACACTGGAATATGTGGATTAGATGGTTTTATATCGACGTCATCCAATATGATATCAGTGCAAGGAACTGTTTGGCTGCAACTGAAGTTGATCACACCATTCTTGCACGAAGATGTCCCGCGTAAACCAATATATTTCACATTGCTGATTTTAACAGCAGATACCTGATAAAGGGATGAATGAACATACCAGCAAGTTAAAAAGGCTATGCAAAAGCACCCTGTCACTGGTTATTAACTAACAAACAGTTAAAGGTTGTTTCCAAGCAATTACAACACGTACTTTTATGCAAATATGTACATATTATATATACGTGTGTATATAATATATATAGATTACATGGAGTCTCAACGTAATTATAAAAGTTAACGGGGTCTTGGTAATTTAGCAATCTCAGAGGGTGAGTGTAATTAAACCTGTATACATATATTGCAAACAAAATAAACTTGTATGCTACCCTAAACCTAAAAGTAGATGTTAATATCGCACGAATGGAAAAATATATTTGCATTCTTGAGTGTTTAACTGATTTCAAATTCGACTTAAATAGATTAAAAAATTATGGGATGGAGTAAAGGTCATTATGTGATCGTTTCGGGGAGTTCATAGCACTAAAAATAAAATTGCTTACTTTGTTATTGCATTTCATATGAGGGCAGTAATACTGGTCAATGATAACTGGATTATCAGATGCATTAAAATTTATATTCGAGAAGCTGATATTCCTCGCGTATCCTGAACCACCCTGCACAAGGGAAAAAAAAGTGCAAGCGGCGTAGTAAATTTTTTTATTTTCAAAAATAATTTATCTAGTGTTTCAATGATTCTGATCGTATACCTGCCATGTTTTGATCCTCACTCCATTCTTAGTTCCAGTGAAATTGCAATCACTTATATGTATTGCTTCTACTTGGTCGTAATTTCCGTTTTGCCCTAAGCTCCCCACACTACAAGATCAAAGAACATAAAATCGGCTCATATATATATATATATATTTATGTATGTATACATCAATTTAGTCATAGCTAGTTTTCCTGTAAAATTGTATCTCTTCATGGGAAACATGGATGGAGCAACGGGGATAGTAGGGGCAGACGTCGCCTATATATTTTGTTAAATTTATAATTTTATTACTCCTAAAAATGAATAATTTGTCCAATACTTTACAAAACTTCAATTTATCATCGTAGAGGAATCAAAAGGTTGACTCTGTCCCTAAAAAAGGTACCTTATTCCATGTCCAGGGCCGCATGCTATGCCAGATATATAGACATTCGATGTTCCCCCATTGATGGCAATGCAATCATCCCCTTTAATGAAAAATGGCAGGATAAATACCTTGAACTATAATTAGCATGTATAGTAAATAAATGGAGTCGAAAAGGAAAGAAGTCAAATGTGTTAAAAATTGAAGTACCGGTTTTCATGACAGAGTCATGAATATGAAGGTTGGTTGAAGAGCTGATATCGATGCCGTCTGTGTTGGGGCTATCTTGAGGGGCTGTTATGTGTAGATTTGAAACGTTTGCATGGTGGCATTGGTTCAAGGAAACATGGTTCCTTTGACTGTTCTTGTGTGTCAATCCATTGATTTGCAGATTGTTGCAATTAGAAAACCTGATTGCCTGAGAAATATCCATTGAAACATACATGTGCGCATGCACGCCTTATGAGTGTGATTTATTATGAAGTTGTTAGCTAGAGGAACTAAAGCTATCAAGTCCTGGACTTACACTGGGTCGACTATGGTCGTCTCCCTAAAAAAGGAAAAGTAAATGTGTGTCAAGACTCAAAAAGTATTACGCAATTTTCAAGTAAGTTTGCATCCGAATTGAAGAATTTGAGATATAAATTAAGTGAGGAGGTGCATTAAAGAATAAACTCACATGCCCCCACCACGAATCTCCCTGGCCGTCAATTAATCCTTGTCCATTTCCTACCACAGAAAGGCCATCAACGCCATGAAAGTATAGCCATTGTTCTGTGCCCACATTTTTCCATTCTGTTCTTGGTGGAGCAACAATAGTTCCCAATATCTGTGTAAAAAATTAAAATGGATCATCTTATAACTGCATCGATCTTGATAAAAAGTAGTGGTGCTCTTGATTATAAAGATGAAACTTATGCAAAATAAGTGCATATTTATCATTTAAGATCTTGTGAGGCACATAGAATTGACGCCATCTAATTGTAGAGGTAAAAATAATTAAGTACATAAATATACAATGCCCCCATAACCAAGGACTTATCCTTAATAAAAATTATATGTGTTATCACAACACTTTAAAAGGGCCGCTTATAATATAGCTCAAGACAAATAATGGATACCCATTTCACTAAATTGATAAAACTATATATATTTTTGTATGAATATATGTACTTTTTTACGTACCTCAAATGTTATGGAACTTGACTTGCATGGGCCTTCAAACTCGATTGGGGACACCAAAAATGTCTTTTCACTAGGTACGATAATTTTAGCACTACCCGAACTCATTTTGCAGGCTGCTTCCCATGCGGACTCAAATGCCTATTAAGAGGGAAAGAGAAAGCCGAGTTAAAAAATTAATACTTAATAGCAATTGCAAGCTCCATTGAATTAGCTTCATTTTATTCGAATGGGGAGTTCAATTATATAAACCTCTAACTATTACACTTTGGTTGATATCATGTTATATTAATAAAGTAAAGTCATTCTTAGATCATCTTGAGATTTCTTATTTTCAAAAATTCAGATAAATAAAGAATATTGATGGATACTTTAGACTCATCCGTTTTTCCATTGCCGACGGCTCCAAATTTTGTCACATCATATGTGTTACTGGGATAGTAGGTGCTGAATGTCGCTCTATTTGCGCCGTGTACAATGCTCGACGCCGAAAATGCCCAACACAAAACTAGAAAATATGCTAAAACATCCTGCAATGGAAATTTAATTTAGTTCAATCACAAAAACATGAAATCAAATAAAATGCCGACTACCATGTCCACACAAAAAAAAAAAAAAATTGTTATGTATACACACACACACACACTACTATACCATTGTTTGAATACGTTTTGAGATAAAAAAAGACAATGCTTGTTTCTTCTAAATGAACTTATGAATCTAAGTTCAGATAGTGGTCAAATATATAGCAGAAGCGACCTCTAATAATATTTCGGCAAACAAAAAGAGAAAAAATTGGTAAAAGAGAACTTGGATAGTAGTTTTGGATTTGGAGCCAATTTCGCTTTGTAATCTAACTAAAATTTTGAAGTCATGGTACAAAATCTGAAGAGGAGATTAACGAATGCATGCAATAGAGAGAGACATGCAGTACATGTCTTTCTAATAAAGTTAGATACAATATCTTTTGAATGTATTCTTATTTATGTCATTATAATTATTTAGTACCATTAAGTTCTTGTTTGCACGCGAAAAGCATGGTATCTATTCAAAATCATGATTAACGGAATCGTTATATGTAATGTGCAATTCGGATTCTGTATCTAATTCCGTTAATATTTGTTCTCTGAATTCATATCTATGCATAGGATATGATACTGTAAGGAGATCAGTTGACCATTATTATTTAATTTTAACCAAATTTTCGTAATTTTCTTTAAAAGTTCTCATCAATTTGCTTTTTAAATTTAAAGGATTTAGTGGATATTTGACACATTAATATATGCCTAAGATTTTACATTAAAAATAGGATTTTGACACATTAATATATGGGCACGCGACCATTTTATTTGTCCGAAATAAGTCTATCTAGCTATTAAATTTTGTACCAGAATATTTACCCCAGAAATTAAAAACTACTTTTCCCCTCAAAATACCTCTTGTATAATCTGTTTTAAAGAGATAATCTCACGGTTCTACAACTTTATACGGGAAAATATATCCACAACATACAAGAAATCAGCATTATAGTAACTTCGATGACAAAAAATAATAAAGTAAAATTAATTTCATGTAAATAAATATTTTTTTAAGATAGTAGAAATGCTATATTGGAAAAAAAAAAATTAAAGATATTTATGGTATTTTATCGTTTGGCATTAAACAGCTTTTAGGTTGTTTGAAAAATAAGTTGAGGGAACAAACTTTTTTTCGAGTTTATAAACTCCTAAAAGTTTATTTTTGGAGCTCATAAGCTTATTTATTTAAAAAATTACCACACGCTTTTGGGGAGCTTATAAACTTTCAAATTTCTTATAAGATATTTGAAGGTTTTTAAGCTTAGCCAAACCAACATTCTCTAATACTAAAGCTCTTTATATCAACCCAACAACAAATATACTAGTGATAGTTTGATTAATATTTTTCGAGTACAAATTTTTCTAATGATAAATATATGTATAGGCGCCTAATTTGTTAATTTAATGAAGAATAGTTTCAAAATACAAGATAATGAGTTTTTTTTTTCTGGCAAAAAAATATTAATGAACACTATTAGACAAAAGGGGCTTAATACAACACATATAATGTGACACTTTTAAAGAGTAACTCGTCGTGCACCTATTATGATATTTCATAATAATGCTTTAATAGACTTCATCAAATTTTAAGGATAAATAATGCATTTTAGGTGACATCATAAAGTGTCAAAACACTGCAAAAAAATGTGCACTTTTCAGCCGAATTATTCCATCGAATTTTTTCCAATCTTCCAAGGATGAAGCTAGGTAGGCTAGAAAGAACTGGACACTTACTTCGTGGTTTTTCTCCACCAATCCTGCTTTTGGGGCTTTCACATCTAGAGTAGGATCCGATCTAGCGTAGGTTGGTGGTTAAGCGACGAGGGGTGGTTTATTGGACCAGTGGGGGGACTTCAAACTTTTCTTTCATCAGGGAAATTTACAGCTTTATGCATTCGATAACATAGTTCCTAAGCCGCATCCTAGGAATCCCAACTAGCTTTTTAGAAACTTTACCAATCAAGATGAAGAATATTTTGCATGTTTACCTTGATTCATCGACACCTGAAGATTGAAAGACTATTTCTGCATGGAAGCTGGACTATCAAGGGAATATTTTTGATGTTAGTAGGCTTAAGATTGCACTGGTTGAACTCTGTTATGGTAACAATTTTGGAGGATTGGAACGAGATTGCGAATTTTGGGAGCAGCCCAAGTGCAGAACCAACTAGTACCGTTAGAATTTATCTTACAGAGATAGATATTTACAATTTGATACTACAACCGAGTTTTATGGCAATTGTTCAATAAGGCTAAGTGCTGGAATGAATGCGAATCTGTTCCTTTCGTGGTTGAGGAAATCGGATACTCATATTGGAGAGGGCAAAATGCAGTACTTCTGCAAGATGATACTCGAATGTCATTTGAACGATGTTTTCTTTTTACCATGTTGGAATTACATGTTAGTAATCATAGGCGGCAATATCTATAATGTACAAAATCAAGCATACATTGCAGTCTTGATACCAACTAAATCAACAATAAATAGAGCCAATGCAATACTAGATTTGCAAGCCCAAATACGATTCCAGATCAGTAACATGCCTGGTTTCATAATTTGAATGTGATTCCAGAAACAGTGTATGTTTCCTATTATACAACATATATGTGTTTGAGATTAGTAAAGTTTAAATACAACTAACACTATAATTAAGATAAGCAAAGAATCAATTTGAAAACTTATCTTTTCCAACAATTGGAACTGAAAAATGACATCCCAGACATTGGTAAATTTTATTTTAGTAACTTGTAATTATGATTGAATTGCTGGCTTTTGCTAACTTGCCTCAAAGAAATGTTCGCTCCACTATCCAGTATGTTGAGACAGCGAAATTCCTTTCAAAATAACACAGTGCAAAGACTTTTCTACAGGTTGCACAGTTATACAAGAATTTCACTTAAAAAATTAATCAACTCTTTATATGTGTATACAAATATTTGATATATAACATTTGTATCCGAATGAAGGTGCAAAGTACCAAACTCAAGTAGAAACATAGAAATGAAGTAGAAAAGTATGAATTATGATGTTCACCCACAAAAATCTCAAGTGCGTGTGTAGAAAATGAAATTTTCACAAAGATCTCATCGAGATGTCCATTTCCCATCAGAGTTACACTCACATTTCATCCTCTTACAGGTCCTGGTACCACATATTTATAAAGAACATAGAAGCCAATGCACTAAAGGTATCTCTAATACATTAACTTGGTACATCAAAATCCGTTATAACAATTGAAAACAGTTTCCTGTAACTTTAATACCAATTACACCTAAAATTACTAATATAACTCCTAGCAACAACTACTAATTCCTAGGCAATAGCAGAAAAGTACCAATCAGATATAATTGTTTTTATGATTAATATAGTTGTTTTTAGATTAATACCAATAGTAAATGACACATAAATATGTTGTAATAGCTCATTTAAGTTTGAATTCCGATTTAAAACTAAGTTTCAGAGACAGTACCAAATGAAATTCGAGCAAAAAGATAAGACTAAGACAGAGACAATTCGGCTTACGCCCGAACCTCATAGACCATGGTCGGAGCTAGGCCGAGCGACGACGGCTTGCTCGTGTGGTACTTTCATTATGTGGTACTTAGGTGATACTTTGACAAGTGATCAACTTTTAACCATATAAATATATGAATTGTCCTTGGTTAAACATTCAATGTGGGGAAGAATTTAACCCCACAAACAATTATTTTTATGTTTACTCATTCCATAATATATATAAATTTTATTCTATGTATTCAACCATAAAAGGCATCATTTATCTTTGAATAAAACACTCAAATATTAACATACAAACATGTCATTGCCAACAAAATATTTCTATGAGAAGGATTGTGGGATGATTAAAAAGTCGAAACCTAAGATTGCAACAAATTTTTGGCACCATTTATGGGTCACCTAACTAATAAAAAGTGATTAGAGTATCGTTCCCACGAGAACAAGATCATCAAGCACCAACTTTGTAAATTCTTTATTGTATAGACTTAGAATTTTTAATGAAATATTAGCAAAGATAAAAATGTGAAACAAATAATATAACAGAAAACACAAGTAGGAAAAACTAGGGTATATGTTTTATCAATTGAATTCATTCAAATAATTATTCAAACAATCATAGGTTTTGACTTTCTATCATTCATAATCCAACTCACAAAAATATTTATAGTCCTATTTCATAAGTAATAAACAAACGTACCAAAAAATCCTATGGTCCTTTACAAGAATTGTATTAAAAGCAAACACTAATTAACTAATCGATAGCACAAAAGCATAATTATTTCTAACCTATATGTTCCCTAAGTCTATAATCAAATAGTCGGATTTTGTAAACACACTTTTATAGTCGAATATAAAATCTCAAATCTTGTAAAAGTTGACTAGAAATTCACAAATAATTAAATGCTTGAAATATAGATGGAATAGATAAAAATTAATATCAAGGATATTTAAAGAAATTACATGAAACTCATCTCATGAATCCACCTATAGCCATAAGAAAATAAACTATCTAGATATAATAAAAATAAAATTAACTAAAGAAAAGAAAAACATAAAAAATATAAAACAAATCTAATATGGAGCTTTTCTGGCAAATAAGAGTTGAATTTTAGTGATTGTCATGTCCCGTTGAGTTCTTTTCTTCAATACGCCATCCAAGTTTATGGAATAGTGGAGAAAAGAATCCTATTTATAGATGTGGGAAAAGAGTTGGCCAAATCGTTTTAAAATCAAATTTTCATGTTTAGTGGCCGAAAACCTATTCAAGAAAGAAAAAGTATTTTTAAATAGCAATTTTGAAAGACTTTTACATTTTTTATTAAAAATGAAATTTAACTATACTTAATTAAAATTTAACAATAAAACATCAAACTTAACTAAGTTTTACTAAAAAGTGCATCAATTAAACATACAAAAACAAGTAAATTTTACACTTATCAAATTCCTCCGCACTTAAACATCTGCTCGTTTTCGAGCAAAGAAAAATCAAACACTTCCCCTCAACTTAATCTCAGAAATATCAATGTCATACTAATTTGTCACTTGTTAAATTCAATCACATTCACACCAATTCAATCACATTCATACCAAGTAAAAATTATATCACTTTCAAGCTTAAATTTAAAATTTTAAGTAAAAAACATGCATTTAAAGGATTCTCAAATAACGCCAAATTTTGATTAGCGTGCAAGTAATTCACACTTTCAAGACATATAAAAAAAATCCTTACTTACATAGTACATTTAATAAAAATTACTCTGCACCAATTAAATTTACCTAAATTTAGTAAGAAGTATATCAACTGAATGCATAAAAGTACCGTAAATTTTAGACTTATTATTTTATTACTTTATGCACTATTAGTTGACCGTTGCTTCTATAGATACGCTATTATTTTGACTTTTTTATTTATGTTTAATGCCAACCAGCTATGAAAAATGTCATCGGTGTCAATTTTGTCCGCCAGGTACCGCCGCCGCCAGCATGTCCTCGACCGCTGGGGGAGAAAAGCAATCCGTTGTGGAGGCGCTGCGCCGGGTTGAAACGACGGAACTGCCACTCTACGTTACACTTACACCATCACCGGAGCTGGCGGCTCGGTTATCTTCGCAATGAATAATATGCTTTCTCAATCCCTATGCTCCTAAATCTCGACTCAGTTAATTTTTTACCGATTCAAGCTTCGATGCCGTCGTGCCGACCATTTATGGTAGCAAATTGACTTCCGAGCGGAGCCCTTGCAAGTTCGCCGGAACGGAACCGGAACGGTGGTCTCCGTTCCGGTGTTCCGGCCTGTAACGGGCATGGACTGGAATGGCGTTTTGAGTGGCGTTCCGGCAATTTAACTGCCCTATTATTGTGCCGGAATGGGAACGGAGCGGGCGGCGAAGAAGAAGAAAATGAAGAAGACGAAAAGGGAACGTGATTTGCGGATGTCGGCGGCGAATAACAGGTCGAAGAAAACAAGATGATGATCTTGTAAATCAATTAAGCGGTTATGGGCCAAGTTTAATATAAATTGGTCCATTGGGTGTGAGTTTAATTAACTTATAGGCCTAAATTGGTTAATTTTGATCTAACTTGGCCTATTTGGTGTAAGCTCTATATATATATATATATATATATATTGTGATTATATATTTGTATATAGTATGTGTGTATATATATTTATTTGGGTAATGTTCGATAATTACTTTATTTGACGTCTAGTCTCAAATGTTAAAATATAACTATATTTTGATAGTATTCTTAAAAATATAATATTGGTTGAGATTGTGGTGACCAAATAGGTGGTGATGGGAAAAATATAAGATATAAGTTTTATAATAAAATTATTATGAGAAAAATTACAAATTGAAATAATACATTGCACTTTAGAGTATGGAGTTATGTATTAAGACTCTAAAAGAAGTTTATCAGTTGATGACGAAACATCTTAAGAATGCAAAAAATTTACATAGAACATTTTGCATACATTAATCTTCAAAACGTATGTAACTGGCCGCAATCGATTCGCGATGTACAATGAATTGAAACGGTGGCTTTCGTTCCGTTTCCTGAGACTGTTAAGGCGAACCATGCTTAATCTCCCCTTCATCAGCCGCTTCAAAAACTTCGAGAAGAATGAGGGAGAAATTGTAAACAATTCAATTTGGATATAGCTAGCGGGAAAGTCGAGAATTTGACTGAGGATATAGAAACTGGTACGCCATTTCGTTGGAGTTGCGTTCTCTAACTGATTCGATAATGAAATTATTAAAAGGATAGTGCTAGTCTCATATAGGGCTGTCAAGGGAGCGGATTTTAATCCGAATTTTAACATATTCCACCGATTAAAATATTCAACGGACCAGATTCGATTATAAATATCCGTAATTCGAAATAAATGGATAGAATATGAAATCAAACAGTCCGATCCGTTAAAGATCCGAATCCGAACTTTAATAATACTTTTTATTATATTAGAAACCTTATATATATATATATAATGTTAGTGAAGAAGTTTAAATAGAATGCAATATCCAAACCATTATAACTTATAATACACTTTTTTTATATTTTCCAAAGTAATTTTTTTTTAGAAAAAATAATGTATAGTTCTTATACATATTATAAAATAATTTTCTATTTATTTAAATTTTATTTTATACCATAAGAAATAATTTTTTTATTGTTTATTTGATTTTAAATGTTCAGATTTTTTAATAGTTAATTGGGATCGGATTTGGATTCAATTAAAATGAAAGTAAATTTTATAGGATTCGGGTTGAATTCAAATACCAAATAGGCTTATCAGATTTGAATTTGAATTTTTCAGATTTGGTCCAAATTTGACTGTTGACAGCCATAGTCTCAAGAGACTTCTGTGATATAAACTCACAGCTTTTCTAGTTACTAAAGTGCCTTGCCGGAAATATTATCTTTTCTTTTTTCTTCATCTTTTTTGGGAAAAATTGTGGTTTAATTCCACACAAAATGTGAGGGATGGGAACTTGAGTAGCAGGTTATTGGTGTTTCGAGTAGACCCGAGTTGCCGATTCCTTTATGAAAAAATTGTAGTTTAGATGGGTCTGTATGTATGCAAAAACTTATAAAATAGTATATATATAGGACGGAGCCAGGGGTTGGAGCGCCCCCACAAAAAAAAGTTGGTATGAACTAAATTTTACATGCAATTTTTTTTATTAAGTTTTGAATTTCATTTTCCAAAATTTTAAAAATTCCTTTAATATTTTATAAAAATTTGACTTCGCTCCTCTGAACAAATTTTTTCGACTCCGGAGTATATATAAAGAGGTGCTAGAGAATCTTCCAAGTGACATGATTATGAGGTTTAAGATATAATTAGTAGAATGGCATTTTCTTGACTTGAAGTCTTCTGAACGAGGACAAAATGTCTCTCTCGAGAGGAAAATATGGAGCATGGAACCATTGATAAATCAATCACATAGCATTGCCGGCTACGTATACACACACACACACACATATATATATATATATATATATATGTTCTGCATCTTGACTTGCATTTCATACACAAAGAGTTTGCTCATTATCAGAAATGCAGAAAGCTAATTTGGCCATAGCTGTATCCCTTGTGATTTTCCACTTCTTTTCTCCCCAAGTTTCATCATTTGACACACTCAAGCCAGGGGAAAAGCTGAATTCATCTGCTTCTTTAGTTTCGGCGGGAAAAATTTTCACTTTGGGATTCTGCAGTTTTGAAAGCAACAAAAGTTACTTAGGAATATGGTATACAGCCGGCTCTTGTAGTGTTTCTTCCGTATGGCTTGCCAACAGAGACAGGCCTATTCACAACAACTCGGGCGTTCTCACGTTAAATAGCTCTGGCAAACTGATGATCATGCAAGGTGGAGCTGATCCGATTGAGCTTTATGCAGCTGAAAGTGGCACGAATATCACTGCTACTTTACTTGATTCTGGCAATTTTGTAGTGAAAAAGTTGTACTCAAATCGAACAAAAGGGACTGAAATCTTGTGGCAAAGCTTTGATTATCCCACTGATGCCTTTCTTCCAGGGATGAAGCTAGGGGTCAACCTCAAGACTGGAAGGAACTGGATGCTTACCTCATGGTTTTCCCAGAGCAATCCGGCGTCTGGGGCTTTCACTCTCGAGTGGGACCCGATCTCGCGTAGGTTGGTGGTTAGGCGGCGAGGGGTGGTTTATTGGACCAGTGGGGACTTAAAGTTTTTTATTCGATATGGAAATTTAGAACTTTATGCATTTGATAACATAGTTCCTAAGCCAGATCCTGTGAATCTCAACTACGTTTTCAGAAATGTTACCAATCAAGATGATGAATATTTTGCATATACACTCTACCATGATTCAATGACAGCTGAATATCGAAAGGCGACTTCTGCATGGAGGCTGGACTATCAAGGAAATATTTATGATCACGACAGGCCTATGATTGCACAGGTTGAACTCTGTTATGGTTACAACAGAAGAGGATCGAAAGTATATCTAGGTTGTGAATTGTGGAAGCAGCCCAATTGTAGAAACAGCCATCAAAATTTCTCTTACAGATATGGATATTTTCATTTCGGTACTGCAGAACAGTTTTATGACAATCGTTCAACACTTAGCCTGAGTGATTGCAGGGCTAACTGCTGGAATGACTGTGAATGTGTTGGTTTCGTGGATGAGGAAATAGGATGCTCATATTGGAGAGGGAAAAGTGCTATATTTCTGCAAGATTATGCTCCAATGTCATTCAAACGATATGTTCTTCTTACAGAACATTCTAAGAAAAGCAAGTCCATGAATTCTTGTTCCTTTAGTAAAAACATTATTCATATCCCTGGGTTAGGACTGAAATTTATCTGAATGATCCATGACAGGAGGCAACTGGATTAACATATCTGCGCCTACTGTAGCAGTTCTGGTTTCAATTTTGGTTTTGTTGTTCTTCTTTGTGCGGAAATATAAACAAGGTACTGTAAAATAATGTAGCAATTACCTGGTTTTTCAAAGATTTTTCCATGATATTCAGTGCCCTTATGACGAAACTTTCTTTATGGATAGGAAAAAGGAGGAAGGAGAAAGAACTGCAAGAACTGATGACGCTCGAAGACTGCACAGAAACATCTGAATTTGAAAATTATGGAGGCAGGGGAAATGACCTGAAACAGTTTTCTTATGCATCCATCCTGGCCTCAACCAATAGCTTTTCTACAGACAACAAACTCGGTGAGGGTGGTTTTGGACCTGTTTATAAGGTAAAATTGACTGAGAAATCTTTTGCATCTTTACATTTGACACTGTGCTGATGTCTAATGTCGATGGACAACTAACTTTATGTCAAAACATTACGTATGTTTTATGTGGTTTCCAGGGGAAGATGCCTCAAGGGACATGAAATAGCAGTAAAACTACTCTCCCATAAATCAGGACAAGGATTGCTAGAGTTCAAAACTGAGCTAGTACTCATGTCAAAACTCCAACACAGAAATCTGGTAAAGCTGTTGGGATTTTGCATTCATGGAAATGACAAGATTATAGTCTATGATTACCTGCCAAACAAAAGTTTGGACTTCTTTCTCTTTGGTGAGTATTCTTAGGATGTTGAGGCCCTTTTAAATTCTCAGGAGGATGCAAATTTTGAGAAAATGTTCCCATCAGTTTATAAGTCAAAGATTTCACTTTTGACAGATCCAACAAAGAGGGAGCAGTTGAGTTGGGAGGTACGTTTCAGCATAATAGAAGGGATTGCTCAAGGATTGCTATATCTTCACAAGTACTCGCGAATACTCATCATTCATAGAGATCTAAAAGCCAGTAACATATTGCTGGATGAGAATATGAACCCAAAAATCTCTGATTTTGGCCTTGCAAGAATCTTTAGGCAAAATGTGAAAGAAGCAAACACAAATAAACCTGCGGGGACATAGTAAGTGTCGTGATGTAACTTACTAACAACGGCCTGAACATTGAACCAGCAAGGCATTACTAATAACTACTCTCCATGAATTATTTGACAGTGGCTACATGGCTCCTGAGTATGTAAGGAATGGTATTTTCTCCGCAAAGTCTGATATCTATAGTTTTGGAGTACTAACACTAGAGATAGTGAGTGGTAGGAGAAACAATAGCTTTCGTAATCTTGAAGGCCCTCTGAGTCTGGTTGAATTTGTAAGTTCTCTCTCTATCTCCTCGACAAACAATCCGTTTCTGATGTGTATGCGCGAATTCTTGTTCGGAGATGATCAGTGTTGAATTTCAGGCTTGGGAGCTGTGGAAGCAACGTGCTGAGCTAGAGCTGATGGATCCAACACTCATCGGAAGTTCGTGTTTGAAAGATCAACTTCGAAGGTGCATACAGGTGGGACTTTTATGTGTACAAACTGAAGCTGCTCACAGGCCTCCCATTGAAGATGTTATTCCCATGCTGAAAAATGAATCAAAGTCTTTGCCGATGCCTAGCGAACCAGCATTTGTTGTGAGAGATAATTTGGTTCAGAAACTTGTTCGAAAGCCTAAATCCAAGAAAATCTCCCTTAATGAAGTATCTTTGTCTGCCTTGGATGGAAGATAGTAATTTTTATTGAGTGTGAAATGTCAAAAACATCTTGTGGTGTACTTAACAACTATGATAATAGGTTGGGATTGTAATATATCATATAGTTCTTATGTTTTAGCCTTTTAGTACTTTATTATTTACTTTTGTTCATAGGGGTTAATCTCCTGATGTTCCCCTATAATTGATTGCTTGCAAAATTTTAGAAATTAAAGTACTATTTTCAACATCTATTAAAACTTATTAACGACTAATTACCGATGGGCAATTTTTTGCAGGTAAAGTAGAGGTCCTTGATCAATGACTGATAAAATTAAGGACAAATTACAGTTACTTTCCCTAATATTTGTCAAAATTACAAAGAAAAACAAAAAAAAAATCATTTACTTATGGAAAATTACAAAAATCACCCTCAAGATTTGCCAAAATTACAAAAAAAAATAAAAAAAAATCCTTCCTTTAGGTTTCCATCCGAAAAATTATATATTTTTTCCTCAAAATACCCTTCTTCAGTATTTTGACTAATTGCTGGACAAAATAATGAATTACAAACACATCCCTTGAAGTTGGCTGAAATTCTTTAGGCATCAGAATTTACAACTAAACCCCCTAAGGTTTGCCTATCTAACATAAAAAAATCCTACCATTTGGGTTTTGCGATTGAGATGGGAGAAAAAAGGTTGGGTTTTTTCTTTAAAAGCTTTTATGATGGATATGATAATTGAAATAAGGAAAAGGGTGTTAAGGCAAGACCACGCGATACCATCAATAAGCAAATCAACGATCGGAGAATGGATAATCATTTTGGCTAACGACAAAAAGGCTTGAAATGTGTTTGACTCTTACAGATTCAGAAACCTTGAAATGAGGTGGATTCAATAGTATTGACGTCATTGAATCTTGACGAAGTTCAAGATATGTTGATTAGCATTTAAATGAGGTTAAATGGTATTGACCGGTCCATTAGCATAGAGTTAAGGGGAGGGCTATTCTGAAGATATGTGTTTTATGAATTTTCAATATGGGAAAGTTACTGTTGTTGGGGGTGTGGTTGTAAAATCTAATACTTGAGGGATTGTGTAATTTCAACAAACTTTAGGAAAAAATTTTGTAAATCAAATGTTTAAGGGCAATACTAGAATTTCTCATACTCCATTAACTTTTACAAAATCTTACAAATCTCAAGGATAGTTTTAATAAATTTCCATAAGTGAGTTTTTTTTTTATTTTTTTTGTATAATTTAGGCAAATCGTTTTGGGGGATAGTTGCAATTTGCCCTAAAATTAATGGTTTAGATCTATCGCGTGTATATTTATTTATTTACTAGTAATATTGGCACACTCGATGCTTGTATATAATAAAAAAATAATATAATTTAATGACATACTAAATTTTTGGTAGTATTGATATTATTAACATATTTTTAACTATTTTTAATAGATTTATAAAATTAGTGATACGTGAAAATAAAAAAAATTTAAAATAAAAAATTTAGAAAATAATTACAAATAAAGTTTAGAAAAATAATATTGAAGAGCATTAAACGATGAAAGATGATAGAGAGGAGAGAAAGGGAGGAGAGAAAGATGAGAGCAATAAAAAAGAACTTGAAAAAGAGAGATGAGAGAAAAAATAAAAAGAAAATGAAAAAAATTGACATATCAAAAACTTATGACATCAAAAATAGGTATTAAAAGGGCTTCTCGTTATATAATATATAGATAATATAGATATAATAATTATTTGATTCTTAAAATGGTAATTTAAAATTATATTGATTTGTAACTATAAATTTCTTATTAGTAGAGAAATAGATTTTAACTCGAGAAATAATTTTAATCGTATCGGACAAAATAAGTGGATTTTATTTTTTAAAAAAATTATTACACTCTGCCCTAACCAAACCCACCGACCCACCCGAATTTCTTTTTATCGGTGATAATTACCCACCCCACCCGAATTAATACCTTTTCGTCTTTCCTCCTTAAACCCTAACCCCTAAAGTCTCCTTCAACTCCCCTTCTTTAACACCGCCACCGCCATCGCCACCATGGCCTCAGCCGCTGACGGCGGAGCGAAAGCAGTTGGCTTGGAGGCGCTGCGCCGATTGAAATCCACAGAACCGCCACTCTACCTTACACCATCGCCGGAGCTCTCGAAGGCGGCTCGGTTAGCCTCGGAATACCTATTCTCCTCTCTTAATCCCTACGCTCCTAAATCTCCATTCAGTCAGCTCTTGACTGAAGGCTTTGATGCCGAGCAGATATGGCAGCAAATCGACCTACAAGCGCAGCCCCTGCTGTCCTCCCTCCGCCGCCATGTCAGGAATTTCGAGAAGAATCCGGAAGAAATCAAGAAACAATTCAATTTGGATAGAGATAGCGGGAAGGAAAAGAATTTGAATGCGGATGCAGAAAATAGAGAAAACAAGGGCGTAGAAAGTGAAAGTGAGGGTCTTGATGATGATGATGATGATGATGAGGAGGAGGAGGAGGAGGAGGAAGGAGAAAAAGAAGAAGGGGAGGAGCATGAGGACGAGGATGATGGAGAAATGGAGGAGAGAGGAAATGTGAATGGAGTAGAAGATAAGTTCTTGAAGATAAAGGAATTGGAGAAGTATTTGGTGGAAGACGAGGCTAGAGAGTATGGGCTAAAGAAAGATAAGAAGAATAAGAGGAAGAGAGGTGAAACTGCAGATGAGGATGACGATAAGGAGAGTGAAGATGAAGATGGTACTGAGGACGAGGCGGACGAGGATGGCGAAGAAGAGGACGATGAGGTATGAGTTGCAAGTTTATGAAACTTTAGGGATTGATATGTTGCAAATTTTAGATTTTTAATGGGGTTTGATTTTGTTTAATGGTTTATGAGTTGGTTCTTATGCTAGGTCAATTTTTATGGAATATCTTTGAGTTGATATTAATTTCACGATGACTATGACAGCTAGGACTTATGGGGCTTGATGATGATGACGACGACGATGAAGATGGGAACAAGATGGAAAATGCAAGGTATGCACATGCACACTTAATTCTCCCTCCATTTGGCTTCCGTCTTCCTGCTATAGGGCATTGAATTTTGTCAGTGTACACCCGCCTAAAAAAAAAAAAAAAAAAAAAAGTAAAGAGGGAAGAAGAAAGAAAAAAAGCAAATGAATTTGAAGTGAATTTGTGCCTGAGACAAACTCCATACCTTTTTCTCTTGGCTCTGGACTACAGATGTAATTAATGGTACTGGATGTTGTGACCAACACACCTCCTTTCTCCGTTCACTGGAGAAATTTCCCATAATTCACATGTGTGTTTGCAGATATTCTAGTCTTTGCAAAGGGGGACGGTGCTTCATTTTTAAACTTACACTTGTATGCTCAGCAAGACACAAAACTCCTCTCATCTTATAGGAAATTCAGTTAACTTATCTGATGCAACTCAGCTACAGAAACTGATTTTCTGGATTCAATTTGATGAAGGCTGGACATTTTCTAGAACAGTAACTATCAGATTGATTTTTTTGTTAAATGTGCTGAAATGAAGTATTTAGTAGTCACAGATGGTTATTTTAGGACTTCTCGTGTTTTAAGTAATACTTGCTTTCCTTTAATGCGTTCAAGGAACTACAGTGTGTGAATAATTGCGTAGACTGTGATATTGTGTTAATCTATGTTTGCACATCTAATAGATACCTTATCTTTCGGCTTGTGGATTTAGATATGAGGATTTCTTTGGTGGTAAAAGAGCTGGCCAGAAGAAAAAAACTAAACACTCTGGTTCAGATGACATGGATATGGATGATGAACCTGAGGACGGCGATGACAATCAGGTTAACTATGTTCCTCTGCATTCCCACCTCTCTGCCTCCATGTTGCTCCATTTATGTGTTGTGGATAGGGGGGACAAGAACCCTTGTGACAGATCTACATGTATCTTTTTAATGTACTGTTTCCCTTTGTTTGTATCAATTGATGTACTTATTCTTTCTTTTTCCTGTTCTCGTAATTACGTACAGAAGAAACAAAGCCTTTCAACCCATGAAAAAGAGCTACAGAAACTCCGTGCTGAGATAGAAGAAATGGAGAAAGCTAACTTGGAACCAAAGACATGGACTATGCAAGGCGAGGTGATGTTTATGACCTTATAAGTTTTTTTCTTCCTTATCAACTTATACTCATAGGTTGTTGGGTCTTTCTGGATTTTATTTGTTGCCAGGTCACTGCTGCTAAAAGACCCAAAAATAGTGCTTTGGAAGTTGATCTAGATTTTGAGCACAATGTGAGACCTGCTCCAGTAATCACAGAAGAGGTCACTGCATCTCTTGAAGAATTAATTCAGAAACGTATACTTGAGGTACTTCCATTGTTTCTGCAATTTTTTGTATTTCATTGTTTTGGCATGTATCATAAACTGTTCTTATTTTCCTTGTTCGCTCAAGTCCCATTGAATTGAGCCAGTTATCAGCTATTAATTTTACTTGACTGGCTGTGGTACGGACTGTAGGATCAAAAGAAAGTGTGGCCAACTGTCCGCACCAGCATTTCAACCCACCAATGAATTCACTCGGTTACGGTTGTTTTGGTGGGTAGGATATGGTAGTGGAGCTTGTAATATACATGCTTTACATAACAATTGCAACCATGGAGATAGGTGAGAGGGAGATGACAATTAATGGAAGAGGGAAAATTATTTTCTGAGCATTCAGTATCACATTATTTGGCTAAATTTTCAAATTAATTTGATTTAGAATTTGCTTTTTAGCCTCCTTTTACCATCTGAGTGATGAAATGAAATTTATGGTTACTATTTTTAGTTTTTTTGTTCACCCCTTCTCTTTTGGGGGTAATCAGCATTGTCATTATCCTTTCTCCAGGAAGGGATGGGTGTGGGATTGGGGGTTTGAGGGAGATCGTCAGTGTGTTTCTGCAGCATCTATTCTCATTTATGTGTTCTTGTACTTGCAGCATCATTTGTGTATGCTTGTCAAGATGTTTAACGGATATATTTTGTGGAATCACAACTATGACGTGTACTTATCATTTCTCTGTAGCTTTAGTTTTCTGTTAGTAGTCTTATGAGATAAATGATTGTACTTCTATCATCATGATGCTTTAGAGTTCTGCATTTCTTTCTCCGAGCGAATGAGCATTAAACTTGCTACCATTTGTAGGGCCGATTTGATGATGTCCAGAAGCCACCTACCCTGTTGACGAAGGCACCAAGAGAGAAAAAGGAGTTGGTAATTTTTGTAACTTGGACCATCTACTTTCTCTTCTGCATTTAAGTTTTGTCCTAACTTAACCAACTTAAAAAATTTCAGGATGAGAATAAGAGCAAAAAGGGCCTTGCGGAACTTTATGAGGTGAGTGGTTTCAATTTGAAGCAATGTGCATTATTTTTGTGTGATTCTTTTGTTTGTTCATTTTCTAATGTTAGACATACTCTAACCTCTTGACCATCGGAGCTTTTTCTTTTCATCCATTTTTTATAGATACTGAGCTCAGTCCTCCCCCTTTTTCGATGCAGGATGAGTATGCTCAGAAGACTGGCCTTGTGTCGACTGCATTGTCTTTCTCAGATGAACAAAAGAAAGAAGTGCGTAAATAAAATTTACTTTTATTTCCTTCCTATTCATTTCTTCTTGATCTTTTTTTCTACATTTAATATGACCTTGAGCTATGTTTGTATAATTGCATCTAAGCTTACCTTCCGTGTTTCTGTTTTCTGCAGTTTATGAAAGAGCCTTTTGCTTACTTTTTTCACTCAGATTAGGTTAATCTTTAAACAATTTTAGTAAGTTATGCAATAGTGCAATGACTTTTACTTTCTTTACATTCGCAGGCAAGTATGCTGTTCAAGAAGCTATGCGTGAAGTTGGATGCTCTATCTCATTTCCACTTTACTCCAAAACCGGTAATGCTTCTTGCATTTATGCCAGAATTTCTTTACCTTTAATGCATCATAAATATTTTTGGTATTTAACACACTTGAACAGGTTATTGAGGATATGTCCATACAAGCAAATGTTCCTGCCCTAGCAATGGAAGAGGTAAATATTCAGCTCATCAGATATTATTTTATTGGATTAATAGATGTGTGCTGATCAGGTGTTAACATGTTTTCTGTTCATAGATTGCTCCTCTGGCAGTGTCGGATGCAGCTATGCTCGCTCCTGAAGAAGTGTTTTCTGGCAAAGGAGACATTAAAGAAGAAACAGAGAGAACAAAAGCAGAGCGAAAGAGGAGAAGGGCAAACAAGAAAAGAAAATTTAAAGGTGAAAAATACTGACTGGAATGTGAGATGAGTTCATTGACTGCATCATTTGCTCTCTCCCTATGGCGCCCCCCCCCCCCCCCCCACTGATTATGCCAAGTATTTGCTAGATTTGTATATCCTACTACAAAATAGGGCATGAGACAATTGGATTGCATGGTCGGGTAATCCTTTTGGTTGTCCAGGGTCTTTGGCCTAATGGACATGTACCTCACCTTTAGAGGTGTGGGAGAATTGCCATAGGTTCGAATCTTGGCAATGTGCGTGTGGGGGTGGTGTGTGTGTATTATCAAAAAAAAAAAAAAAAGTTTCCGTTTGGTATCGTGCTTACATATTTTGGTTTAGTATTTCGCTCCACATTCTATTTGCAATCCTCAGCTTCATAAAACACTGTCAATGATCTTTGGCAAAGGTTGGATATTATGGATAGAATCCTGCCATCTAAACCAAGTACAAAGAAGCACCTTTTCCACATCAATTGCATATCTGCATCAATATGTCTTGAATTTCTGTCGACTAGATTTTAATTTATTGTTGCTTCATGCACATTATTTTGTTCGACTTCTTGAATTTTTCCTTTGAAAACATTAACTTTTGGTTGATTCGGTTACAGCTGAGGCTGTGAAAAAGATGGCCGTAAAGGCACAGCTAAGCACACAGAAGAACAGTGCCAATGGTAATTCTGTGATCCATCATATATCATCTTTTTAGAGTTTCTTCGGTTATATCTTTGGAGCTTGTGATCAAAATTTAATGGCAGTTACTTCTGCAGGCAATGAGGAGTCATGAGCTGCATAACAATTTCTTGAGACTTTCCACCACCTGTGGTTTCATTCGATTTTCAATCCCTGGTGCCATGAGCATTTAACTGGAAGAAGAAAGAACCGAAAATGGGCAGGGAAACAGAGGGTGAAGGGAGGAAGTTTTATGGTCTTTGCGTGGTAGCTGGTGTGTTCATCCCCACTCCACCTGTGAAATATGAATTTTTGACCCCATCAGTCTTTGGTATTGCAGCGTGTTGTTGCAAATTAATACTTAAAAGAATCGTTTATCCGGCACTGAACAAGATGGGCAGTGGTGCTGCCCTTTTCAATTAGTAATGCTATGCACATCTTGGGTTATTGCCCACTGTCTTCGTTTATTAGCCAAATGATTAGATTCCTCGATTTCGTTCTCATATACACTAGCTTGTACGACTTAAGACTTAAAAGAGGTGTTTGGCTAAGTTTATTTGGAACATCTTATAAGCTCTTACATATTATAAGATGTTTTAGGAGTTTATAAGGTATTGGGTCTTATTTTAAAAATAAGTTATTACAATGTTTGGATAAATAAGTTGGATGTAAGCTTATAAGATGTTAGTAATGATAATATTGTAATTAGTTTAGTTGAAAATAAAAGACGGTGGATTTTAAAAAATAAATAAGTGTCTTCTTACTTTTCTAAAATGAGCATATAAGCTCCTAAATATCTTATTTTTGAAATTTATAAGCTCATTCTTAAAATTTAGCAAACATTTCACTACATTTTATGAGTTTCAAAACATCTTATAAGATATTTTGAGGAGTTTATAAACTTAGCTAAACATCCTCTACTCTTGCCACTCTTTAATCTAAAATTGGCTCATGGATAAGATGTATAACTCTTTATGAGAAATGAAGAAGATGCAGTGAGTTGAACTTCCAAGAGTGCTCGATTATATATTATTGTTTAGGTGATGTGCTTATATGCGGCTCAAAACACCTTATATAATGTTTGGTTGTTTGTGCAATTTACAATATCTGAATATAAGACCATGAGATATACGCTTAATATATAAGAAACAATGCCTGATTAGCTTTTCAAGAGGTTGGCATTCTTTTTCTTCAACCATCCTTTTACCATTCGATTTGAACATTTGAGGCGTCAGTTGTTTCTCATAAGGTCTGAGATACTCAAAAAGTTCTTTCATGGATTCGGTATATACACTTTGCGGTTCAAATTTAACGTATTATATATTATTTTTTTGAAAAAATACATATGATATGTGGTTGAATCTGAATCGTCGGGTGCATGAGTGGGCCCAAACACTTGGTCAATATAAAAATCTCCCTATGGTCAATACAAGCTCATTTCATTGTTCTCTGGATTTAATTGTACTGGGTCTGCCTGTTGGTGGTGGAGGTTATTGCATACATGAGGTGTAGGACCCAATTATGCACCCAGAGATTGGGACTAGAACACATGTAACACTTAAAAGATTCTTTAATCTAGTACACATAACCGTAGGGTGTATGGGTGTACTCAAAAACCAGGTTCATAGAAGAATTTCAACGTTGGCAGTTGGCTTCTTGATCCTGCCTTGGCTTGCAGGGCTATTTTGTTCTTTCTATGTTTACTTGTGGACAAATACCAATTTTGGACATCAAGAAAAACCTAAGATGAGCGGTTAAAATCCTTCGCATCCGTGAAATGATTTTGGTGAAGAAATCTATATCATTTCCATGGAGAAATTAAAGTAATGGATCACATCTTAGCACCAAACCTCAGTTCTTTTAACTGAAGCAGGTCAATTTTTGTTTTTCTTTTTTCCTTTCAAATCTGAGTATTCTATTCACATAATGGCTGAAAAAGCTTGGACCACTTCCAAATTTTACAGTAGACAGCATTTTTGCTTGACCAGAAAGCCATTCAGCAGCATAAAAACTTTCTTTGAAAAAAAAATCTTAAAACAGCCTCCAAAAGCAAACTAAAGCAAGATACAAAGCTCAAAGGTCAGAAACCCATAAACAATCCACCCAGATTCTTAAATACATGTGAATTAGGAAAGGGCCCTCTTAAATCTTGCAAATTCCCTTATCATCGTACATTTCTAGTTTTCTACATCATCCCAACCAAAGTATCACCACTTCCTCCACCCTCAATCCCTCTTATCTATTACCCTTTTCTTCAGAAACCACGACTCATCTGCCAATCTCTTACTTTCATACCTACGGCTTTCTTATTCTCGCCCACTCTATTTATTTCATATATATATATATATATATATGTATGTATATGAGAGAGAGAGAGAGAGAGAGAGAGTAATGCTCTTATTTCAGTTATCTTGAGGACTGCCCCCATATTATTATCATTTTGGGTAAAAGAACAAGGGAAGAAGAAAAGGATTATGGCCGTAATCAATTTAGCCTTATGATAGACATGCTCAGATGTCGAAAGCAACATTTTTAAAACATTATTCATAATTTTTCAGCAAATTCTTCTAATTTTACAATTTTCTTTTATATTAGCAGAACATTTCCCATAAAATTTCTAAATAACAAAATTTTGATCGATGCCTCTACAGGCATAACAATATCCTTAAATTTGTAAAACACATAATCACAATGCAGATAACAGAAAACTAACTATTCATCCTGGAAACATCTGAAGCTAGATCATATTCTCCAGAGATATTGAGATGTTTGATTATATTTTCAGCAAGAGGACATTTTAGCCGAATTTTTCTCTTGGCCATAACGTTAACAACCTTTGCAGCTTCCACAAAATGACTTTCTTGACAAAGCCCATCCAATAAAATAGAGTAAGTACCAGAATCAATGGCTAGCAAATTACCAGACTTTTCGAGTGCATCAAACAAGAAAAACCCATCCAAAGCCCGTCCCTCTGAAATCAACCTTTTAATGATACAGCTGGATGCCATACCACTAGGCCTCATGCCCCGTGCCATCATCATCCTAAACATCTTCTCCGACTCCTTGTGCCTCCCGGCTCGAGATAGGGCCATAACAAGCAAACTATATAGCTCATCATATTGAACTCCATCTCTTTGAAATTTATCAATTATTTTACAAGCCTTTTCTTCATGCCCTTCTTTGCAAAGTCCATCGAAGATAGCAGCAAATACAACTCTATTTGGTTTGACCCCATAATCATCCATTTGTTCCAAAACCCTCAACGCCTCCAGAGCCCTCCCTTTCTCAACAAAGCCCTTTATCATAGTTGTATACGTTACAACATTTGGCTTACACTCTACATTTTCTTTCTCCATCCCGCCCAAGAGCTCCAATGCCATATCTAAACTTCCATGCCTACAGATCCCATCAAGAATTGCAGAATAAACAACAGCATTTGGCACGCATCCGCGCATTTTCATAACTTTGATCAGCCCAAGTGAGTCCTCTAACCTCCCGACATCACAGAGCCCTTTAATAATCGAAACATATGTAATCATATCAGGATAAAGATCAATCAATCCCATCTCACTCATCAACCCCATTGCCTCATCTAACTGACCCTTCTCCACAAGTAATCTTATCACCACATTATATGACACCGTATCTGGCCTACAGTTAAATTCCCTCATTTTCCTCAAAACCCATATGCCCAAGTTGGCATCTTTAGCCGCTCTGCACAAGTTCAAAACCGCTTTAAACATCTTGACACTAACAGCACAACCTTCAGCCATGTATTCATCTATAACATCATTAATAATTCGTGGGTTTTGCTCTATATCCAGCAATTTACAAGCTTTGCTGTACATGTATGAAGAGTGTCTGTGGGTGGGATGCAGGGCAGACCAAATGAAGAATCTGAGACCCAATTGGGGTTTATCAATAGCACATCTTTCTAACACTTGAGTGATGCATTGAGAATCCAGCTTGGCTTTCACCATGTTGAGGGTTTTTTCGACGTTTGACTCATCTTTCAGCAAATGGGTCAGAAACTTTTCAGCCGCTGTTGAAGAGTAGGTGCAGAAAAGGAGTGAAAAATAAGGGGATTTGGGTGCAATTAAGGAGGAAGAGTACCGAATGATTGATGTAGAAACTGGCATTATTGACTTAACATGAATTTCTAAGAGAGAGGGGATTACAAAGTCTTTATAGCTTATTTATGAATCTGTTTCTGCCAACAAAATCGTTGTGTAAAGTTATCTTTTTGTCATTCTTGAGAGAATAGCCAGTAGAGGAATGTATTTTACCTGCAGTGAAAAGTTACAAGGGCATTAATAGAGACTATAGAATATAGGGCATCAAAAAATAATTTTCCAATAACAATAAATTGTAAAATTTTCCAATAACCCCATCTTTCAAACGCCATTTCTAGACTTAATATATATACAGATTACAAGAAAGAATCATTAGCAACAAAAAAGGTAACTGTAGCGCCCCAACCCAAAGCTAGTGGCCCATGCCGGTTGCTAGACGGTCTATCCCCATAATTTCTCAACAAAATATAATCAAGCAAACTGACCCATAATTTCTCGACAAAATATAATCAAGCAAATTTACAAGAAATATACTTAATTGAAATTCACTGAATCCCCAAATTTATTATATACCACTCCTAGCATTCACATAGCAAAAGCTGTACAGACCAACCACTGGACACTAGTTAACAGATCTTCCTTGACAATAGTTGCTAATACACTAATACACTATAAACTGATATATAAGGTCACATACAACAATATTTTCCTCCCTGCGTAAGCCATGGCAGATTTTCACTTGCTTCACTACATCAGGGAAAAGAATAAAACAAGAGAGAAATGAGGCCTAACAATTAACGTGATTTAACTAGAAAAGTTCCAAACCTGAATTTCAATATAAATTTTCAGTATCAATGCGTCAATTCAAATTAATAGATATCCTTACTAGGCTCATGACTGTATGGGCTCAAACATCATTCCAAACATCACTTTGAACATAAAATAGTCATCTGGCAAATGAATGGCCTATATCTTAATTAATCATTTGATTCATCTTAGCACCATCCTGTACCGACGACAAGACTTCTCAATTGTCGATGTCAAGAAAACTAAGATATATCAGTTTAACAGGCACAATTATTTACAACCAATACAATCCATCCATCAGAGTTTAGTCTGTTCCACTCAATAAAAACAATCAATCAGGTACAAGAAGGCAAGCTAGAGAGGCAATGCCAAAGTAAGGCACACAGTGAGCAGTCTGACCAATATATCAATCTGTAGAATCAAATAGTCAGTAAAATTAATGAACGATATCAAAAATATCAGTATATATGTTAGTGTGCCGGTGCGACCAATATACCTGTGCGAATTGCATAATCAACGATATCAAAAATATCAGTATATATGTTAGTGTGCCGGTGCCCATAGCACAAGCAACAATATCGAGAAAATGAGTGGATGCTAGTGTGCCGGTGCAGATTGCACAATCAATATTATTAATGAAATCAATACATTGACTCACATCAGTGCAATGATAAAATCAGTACATTTCAGTTCAACCAGTACATTTTGGTGCTGTGGTACCACGGTATTGGCAGTGCAGCGGTACAACAGTACATATCAGTACAACAGTGCATTTTGGTGCATCGGTACAATGATACATTTCGGTTCATCGGTACAATCAATTTCATCAAATAAGCGGTGCAGACAGTACAAAATGAATCCATAAATACAAATAATTTAATTGATTTAGTCAACACGATCACGGACAGAAAGAATATTCCAAAAACAAAGAACAATCCAGCAATTCTACTAATAAAAACTACACGACTTATTCAGAGCATATGGGTACAATCCACAATTTATCGGAGCTAACTTCAACAATTATCCTTCCAATATTTATTTCCAATCCACCCCCTGATTTACTATCCAACGGGCCAAATTCACAACATGCTAGTTGCCATATTCAGGCCATATTCTCAATTTGTATGCAATCCTTCATGTAAGCGCTGTGTGAGAATATTCAGCGCTCCCTAGTTTTTGTACAGGATCAGGGCATTCTCTCAAAATATCCCATAACCCATAAAGAATTACTCAAAGCATATATATTCTTTAGATATATTACTACTTACTAAACAAGATCCCATGCTTCCTACAATACTTAGCCATACCTTATTTCCCTATTCGACTCAATCCCATTAGCAAATAAAATCACTTAGGCATAATGATTTACTCTAATTCTAAGCTAAGGTCTATGCAAATAACTTCATCTATCCAACTCACAATACCAATTTCAAACCAAATTACACAAACCTACTTGAGTCAATTTATAGTCAAATTAAGTCAAACCAACCATCAATTCCAAGCCAATACTCCAAGATATGCACCAGCGCGTTAAGCGAAGAAATCTGCTCGTCCGCCGCCGGACCGCCGCCAGCGCCGCCTTCCGTAGCCAGAACGGCAACCTGCTACACCAGGAGGTGCGCCTCGGGGTGCTCTATCAAACCCCTCAAATCCACTTGATTAAAATCTCCACCGTTCGGGTTCAATTGGACAAAGCCAAGCCCTAACTTGCCACCGCGCGTTGCCGCCCAATTCCTCCTTTACCGTCGGTCCTATCCCGAAATTGGACTTACTAGTGAGTTACCCAGGCCGAGTCTCTCGAGGACCATCCAACTTTCGCCGGAAAAAGCAAACCCGCCACCTCCTGCCGCCTCTCGTGCCGCCGCCACCAGTTCCCCACTTTTCTGCCACTAAAACTCGATTTTCTTTCTCTCTCTGTCTCTCTCTATATATATGTGTGTGTGTGTTCTTCGCGACGAGAGGAGCAAATGGGTGTATTTATTTTCTTGATTTCGTTGAAAAACGAGTAGATTATAGGATACTGTGCGTGTAGTGTGCGCGTGTGTTCTTTTTCATTCCTGCATGTACGTGTGTATATCTCTGGATCTCCCCCATGACATTGGCCCCAAGACATTTGAGGTTTCAATCAATTCAACCCCCTAACTTCATAAATTTCTCATATTTGACCTCATTCTCTCCATTTAAACCACAAAGGCTATATTTTTCCTCAATTGCCTCCTTGTAACTTTTAGCTTCTATTTAATTGCATTTCCAGGTTCTTTCAATCGGTCCTCAAATTTAATCAAATGATAAAACTCGAACCTTTTGCTAATTTCATCACTATGAGAAAATTAATACTCGTTAACGAGGCCTTACCTTGCTAATAAGGTGAATATCCCACAATCTCTACGCCGTGGATATAAATTGTGACAATTTAGTTTGATATTTAATTGTTGAAATAACAATTAACGAGCTGACACAATATACAAAATTGTTACAATCCCCAATTGAAATATGAGTATTGCTTATCAAATTCCAAGAAAACAAGTCCGTAATTATTAAAAATAAATAAATAAACAAAAAATGCTATGCACATTTAGTAATGCTATACACATCATGGGCTATTGCTTCTTGTCCTGTTTTTATTAGCTAAATGATTATATAACCTTGATTTTGTTGTGTCATATACACTAGCTTGTAAAACTAAGACATACGCTTGCCGATATTGAATCTAAAGATGGCTAAGATGTCTACACTTAAGATGCAGTGAGTAGACTATATATTATTGTTTACGTGAACTTATATGCGGCTCAAAACGCCTATAAGATGAGTGATAAAATCCTTGTCAAATGTGAAATGATTTTGATAAAGAAATCTAAATCATTTTCATGGAGAAATTTAAGTGGTGGATCATATATTAGCACCAATCCTCAGTTCTTCACTTCTTTTAGCCAATGCAGGTCTTTTTTTTTTTTCTCCTTTTAAATCCGAGTATTTCATTCACATAATGGCCTGAAAAGCCTGAACCACTTCCAAATTTTACAGCAGACAGCATTTTTGCTTGACCATAAAGCAATTCAGCAGCATCAAACTTTCTTTCAAAAAAATCTTAAAACAGGCCCCAAAAGCAAACTAAAGCAAAACACAAAGCTCAAAAGTCAGACAAATCTTGTTAAAGAAACCATAATTGCCTCCCAAAAAGAGAAGAGAAAAACCCATAAACAATTCACCGAGATTCTATCAACACAACATGTGTATAAAGAAAAAGGGCCCTCTTAAATCTTGCAAATTCCCTTATCAGTACACATTTCTACATCATCACAAGCAAAGTATCATCACTATCCCCACTCTCAATCCCTCTATCTATTTCCCTATTTTTTTAATCTAATCCCAACTCTCTTACTTTCATATATCCATGGCTTGCTTGTTCTTGTTCACTCTATTTATTTCATTTCATGCATTGGTCCTTCCAGTCCATAGCTATGGCCATGCCAACACGTGTCGGTCCTTTTGCGGCAACCTCACCATAGATTACCCTTTCGGCCTCCAACCGGGATGCGGCCATCAAGGCTTGCGGGACTTATTATTTTGCATCAACGACGTGTTGATGCTCCACATTAGTTCCGGGTCATATCGCGTGCTAGACATAGACTATGCCTATGAGTCCCTCGTGATAGATGACCCTCACATGTCCACTTGTCAATCCCTCGTGCTAGGAGGCCGTGGCAATGGCTTTGTGGTCGAGTCATGGCGAGCCCCATACTTGAACCCGACACCCGACAACGTGTTCATGCTGTTAGGGTGCTCGGCCCAATCACCGCTCTTCCAGGGCTTCCCGGGCAAGCATTTGCCTTGTCGGAACGTGTCAGGCCTAGGCTGTGAGGAGTATTACTGGTGCCCGGCTTGGGACATAATCGGACCAAGGCGGGTGGGCCCGGTGTATGGATCGGGCCCTCCGGATTGTTGTGCAATGCCATATGAGACAGTTAAGAGTGTGAACCTTTCCAAGCTCGATTGCCAGGGATATAGCAGTGCATATAGCCAGGCGCCTATAAAAGTAAGCGGGCCAGATGATTGGGCTTACGGAATCCAAGTGAAGTACTCTGTGCAAGGGAGCGAGACCTTTTGTCGGGCCTGCGAAGCCACTGGTGGATCATGTGGTTATGATGTTGATGGAAACAGTGACTTGTGCATTTGTGGGAGCTGGAATTCAACTTCTAATTGTGATTCAGGTAATCAAATGTATTCATTGCTGTCACTATTCTTGTTTCTTCAATTGCTCTTGTTATACATTGTATAGTTTCTCAATTACTCTTGTTGTTGTGATACAGTACATTCAGGTGCATCATATAGAGGAAAATGGTCTTCAGAGGTTGCATTAGCAGGTTAACATATACTGAGGCCACTTTCATTATTTTCACTATTTACAGCAGTATCCTTTTCAGCTATTTATCAAATATCCAATATTTCCATATTAGATAACTAAATCCGTGAATTCACAAAAGAACTAACCGTTGTCTCTGAAATTTTTCGTGCAGGATTATTGATCAGTGCAATTTCTTGGAGGAATCACATTATAACGGGATGAAAAGTCGACCAAAAACCATTGTTTCCTGTTCATTTTTGATCTATATTTCATCGTATGATTGATATAGAAGATAGATGGAAATTAGTGAACGTGTATTGGAAATTTTAATTTATCAGAATTACATTGGGATTTGAAATCTAATTTTTTAAGTGCAGAACCATTGCTAGATCCTCTTCAAGTTTCACTGTCATAGTATTTATTTAATTATTTACTTGCATGTATTCCAGAATTATTTTTAACTGCTAACTCGAGTGAGAAACACTATAGGCATATTAACCCTTTCATATATAATATTTGGCCTAAATTTGATTTAAAGGGTGGTTTGTTGGGCTAAATAATCATATCAAAACATATATATTAGTAAGATGGCATAGAGTATTTGATGAAATTTAAGGAAAAATTGTTTTTAAGCTAGTATAATAATTGTCTCTCTTCCAAAAAGTAAGAATAAGAAAATGCTCATTTATTTTTTTAAAACGGATAATTACATCTACTACTCCTCTAAAGTATCGAACTACAACTGGTCCCCAAAAATTTTCAATATTACAAAAAGTTATCTCGTTAAAATTCATAATTATAAATACCCCCCACTCATCTGGTTCCCGGTCATAATATGATGACATCAGTAACTTTTATTTTTAAAACCCAAATCTACCCTTCCCCTAATTTTTAAACATTTTTCTTCCATGGGGATAATTTCATCTACTACCCCTCTAAAGTATCGAAACTACAACTGGTCCTCCAAAAATTTTGAATATTACATAAAATTGCCTCGATAAAATTCATAATTACAAATACCCCCCACTCAGCCGATTTTCGATCATAATATGATGACGTCAGTAAATTTTTTTTTTTAAATCCAAATCTACCCTTGCCCTAATTTTTATATATTTTTCTTCCATGTTAATTTATTTTTATGTGTAAATATAATATAGATATATAAATAAATATGTATATACACACATACATAATATATATACATACACAAACATTACACACACACACACACACACACACACACAAACCGCCGCCCATTGCCCACCGCCCACCACCATCGCCGGCTAAACCCACCGCCCGCCGCGAGAGGGAGAGGGAGAGGGAGAGGGAGAGGGAGGGAGGGAGAGAAGATCGATTGAAGGAGGGAGAGAGAGAGACAAACGAGGGCGGCGTGGTATTTGTAACCGGCAAATAAGGGGGTATTTGTAATTATGAAGGTGGAATTCGGATAACCAGCAAATAAGGGGTATTTGTAATTATGAATTTTATCGAGGTAATTCTCTGTAATATTGAAAATTTTGAGTGACTAGTTGTAGTTTCGATACTTTAGAGGAGTACTAAATGTAATTATCCCTATTTAGTATTAAGAAATAAAGGGTAAAATCGAAAGTTTAGAAAAAATTGATCGGATAACTGGCAAATAGGAAGGGTATTTGTAATTATGAATTTTATCGAAGTAACTCTCTATAATATTGAAAATTTTTGGGAGACCAATTATAGTTTCGATACTTTAGAGGGGTACTAGATCTAATTATCCCCTTTTAAAATCAGCTCCTATACTGCAATCTACTAATCACAATATTGTCATCTCTAACATTATAAAACTTTAGGATCCGATTTTCCACGAACCGTTTACAAACTTTTCCATTTTTCTTCTTTTCGATGAAATTGACATTTAACATCCTATCAACTTATAAGACACCGAAATTAACATTTAACATCCTATCAACTTATAAGACAGTTTAATAAGCTTAGCCAAAAACTTGAAAGAGATTCACAACTTTCAAGATTCAAGTGCTCCCACGCATGGCATGAGGAATAACTATTCAAGGGGAAGCCATAAGACAAATTATATTGTAGAGCAAAATACAAACAGTAGATATTAAATTTAATGCTAAAAGTACAGCAACAGATCTTCTCAATAATAACAATAATAATAATAGTAATAGTAATACAAGAAAACATTGATAATTCAGTCCACAAGTTTTGAAAACCGTTATTTCGATTTGAACTTGACTGTAAAAAAGTTCAAATTTAAGCTCGAAGTTGAGGTGAACATCACTTGATTTAGGTCATTAAAATTTACTCAATTTGTTTTGCACTTCTACCATCAAATCGCTAAATAACAGAGTTCTATAAAAATAAAAATAAAAAAACACGATATATCTATTAATTGGTCCATTATTTATAATAGATTTCGAAATTTCAATAATAATATCAATAATTTTTCCCACAAGAAATTATCTTTGTTTCTCTTATAAATTTTACAAGTTTATCTTTTTTCTTTTCTCTAGCCTCAACAATTTTGAGCTTGTTAGGGTGGTTTTTTAAGAGGAGAAGCACTTGTTTTTTGAAAAAAAAATATATTTCAAAACAAAAAAATTGTGTTTGAATGGACTTTTAGAACAAACAAAAGCCAAAAACGAAAAAAAGCTAAAAAGGGATTTTTGTAGAAGTTACTTAAGGTAGTTTAAAATAAAAACACCTTGCAAAGCACACTTAATTATTGTATCCAAATGCAAACTTATTTGGCTCAATAAAAAAAATTATACTGTGAAAGGCACTGTTCGAAAAATACCTTTTTCAGGCACATCAAAACGGGCCATTTATCAACACATTAATGTAACATTGTCCTTTGTATATACATGTCATATGTAAATCATAGATTACTTTTATTATCTAATGTGTATATTATCATATGTCCTCTAATAATCACAATAAATATACATATATATATATATATATCTACTATTCATATTCATATAAATACAATAAATATGTGAAAGGTATTTAAAACTTTTGCATTATTTCTAGTGTATCAATTACTTAATAATAATAATAACAATAATAATAAGTGTTTGCGGAAAGCAACACCAATGTGAAATGATATAATAGGACATAAAGATGGGTTTGTCTAAAATAAGATACACTTAGTAGTAGGATTTTTTGTTTTTTTTTTGAAATAAGTATTCTTAGCAGTAGGTTAACATTAGGTACTTTAATAAAATGTGAGAGTACATGTTACTAAAATTGTTTTGTCTAAAATGTGGATGAACTCATAAGACTCTTTAATTCATAAGAGTCTTTATTAAGCTTAGCCAAGATAGATTCAGAAATTTGAAGATTCAAGATGAATTCAGAAATTTCAAGATTCATCTGAAACTTAGCCATGATAGATACAGAAATTTCAAGATTCAAGATGAATTCAGAAATTTCAAGATTCAAGATGAATTCAGAAATTTCAAGATTCAAGATGAATAAGCTTAATCAAGATAGATTCAGAAATTTCAAGATTCAAGTGCCGTGATATGATGAAAAACTCAACTCATATGACACCATGGGGGACCGTCCGAATAAGGTTTTGGCACATCCATAAGGACCGAATAATTGTGAGCTTCTCCATCAATTGGAAAGCTAGAGCCTGTAATCTAGTGTGCTCAACATCATGGAAGACAATGCAGCGGGTTGGTTGGTCCCAACTCGCATGGAGCTCCTCATTCGATCATCATCTTATTCACAAGGCTATGAGTCTGGGCATCTGAGAGGTCAAACATCTCGGACAGGTGTTCAAGGCTCAGGGAATCATAAGAAGAGGAATATCTGAAGAGAGAGGTTCTTAAAGCTTCATTCCTTGATTTTAGCCTTCAGCATCTCAAGAACGTTATCTCTGCTGCGGAGCAGCCTCCATACATCGAGAGATTTGATTACAGCAAAAGCCTTCTCAAAATCTCCCTGCCTGAGGGCCCTAGTGGCAGCCATTACATGGTCCCTGACATTTTCAGGGGGACCGGTGAATGTTTGACGCTCGCTCACTTCAAGCAGCCTCCGGAAAGTTTTGCTTATGACCTTACATTTAGCATTGTGTGCATTGGCTGCCATGTTAGGGCACCTCTAGTAACATGGCACATGTCAGACAGACAGCTTCAAGGAGCTCAAGGTTTATATGCATATGGTAAGGCATTTGACGCCTTCTCTCCAACCGTTCCTGTAAATATTAAAATTCATTGAGCTTGAATTTGGACATATGGAATGACAACATAAAAACTTAAGAGGCAGTGCACAATTTAAGAAGAGGACAAGCGTAATGCCAACTTACAACAAACACCTCACTAACATTTTAAAAGCAGCAGTACCAACAGTATCCAATTTACTCATAATAAGTGGCACACATCATAGAAAAAACCATGACATGATTTAACAGATATTACAAACTTATCCATGCTTTGAACATTCATAACATTATGAGACTAGTATTACATGCATACCAACAGAGATACATTGAAAACATGACAGTTCGAAAATTATCACCCCCATTCCAAATGATATAATTCAATACGGATAACCTTGTGCCAGCGTCATAAATTGAAAAAAACAATACCTGTTCTGGAGTCTTCTCATGATATCTGCTCTGAGAGACACCTTGTGCCAGCAATTCCTTCACCCTACCAGCAGAATACAGCTCGGAGAGGCAACTATGGCCTTCAGTAACAAGCCCCTGCCCTAAATGCACATAACCCAAGCTGTGCCATAGCCCTGTTGAAAAGTATCTGCGTAGATATATCCATGTACTGAACACTATCCTGCAGGTGACTCATAAGCATCAAGTCTCGCGAAGTTGAAAATTCATCAAAGATAGCATGGTGGTAGATGTCACAAAGCATTGCACGAGCCTTAGTCCGTTCATCACCATACTTGTAAATGAGAGAGACAAGGATGTCCATCAAGGCCCTGCTATTCTCTGGAAAAGTAGGCCTGCGAGGAACCAACTCAGGAGTTACAACAAAGGCAGCTGGTCCCCTACCTTCCTCCACAGCTTTGGTTTCCTCAGCAGACTCTGCTTCTCCATTGTCTTGCTCAGCTAGTTTCCTCATAGCATATACACCTCCTGTGGCTTATAATATATGAGTTCAACCCTTTTAAGAGCTACCTTCGACGCACCCTTGTAATCCCCAACCCTTTCCAAATATTCCTGGACATTTTGAGCAAGAACTAAAAACACGGGTTCATCCTTAAGCCTCTCAACATACTCACGGGTGTGCGGATCAATAACCTGAAGACTCTTAAAATATTCCACATCTACCCTTTCAAGGAAGGCTACCAAATTACCCCATATCCTGATCGTGCCATTGAAGTCAGCTCCTTTTTGGGTCTCATTCTCATCAGGCTCTACCATATCATCAACCACAATATTTGGGTATTGTGTTAAAATATCAAGTATGGTAAGCAAATTCTGCACACACTGTTTCCATACATTGATTGGCATGTGGCCACTCAGACTTGGATTAACATCAAACTGGGCATATACAATGCTGAAAAGGATCTCAAGCTTCTGAGCGGGGGTCTTCGCAACCCTTGTCAAGAAAGTAAGCTGCTCAACCAACTCCATCCTCCCTGTCCCCTTCTTACCCCTGGCAGCAACGAATCTCCTTAAACTTCTTGTTTACGGTGTCCCATGTAATTTGGCTGGGGTCCTTGAACTGCTTATCCATCATCTTATCTTTCTTGCTCAACATCTTCTCCCATCCAGTTCCACTCTCAGCACCCTCCTTTCCAGTTTCTTCTTCATCCTCACTCTCCTCAGATTCTAGGGTTGCTGGGTCCTCATCAAAATCGTCATCCTCATCTTCATATTCATCGTCATCATCAAGTTCTTTGTCATCCTCAATTTTTTCATCAAAAAGTTCAGGCTTCTCCCTACACTGGCTAATCAAATCCTCATACAGCTTATTGTTCTTCTTTAACTTCTGTTTCATTGAATTCAAGGCCTTTGCATTACTACTGCTCATTTTCTTTTTTGCCTCCTTATTGGCCAAGGCTTGATTCAAGAAATCCTCCAACATTACAAGGGCCTTAATGTACATATTTGGTGCTCTATCGGATTCAGTAACACGCATGACTTTACCCAATTGCTTATTAATCTTCTCAAAGCTTTCTTGCAGACTGACCCAGTCATTAATTTTCATGGCATTTTTCATCTGATCAATCGTAGCAGCCATCTCATCAAAACGCTTGTCCTTGACACGCCGTACTACGCGCTTCTGCCCAGCAGAATCATCAGCTATCACTAGCATTTCCTGAATAATATCTGCTTGCAGCTGTAGCTGCAGTTGGCTCCACGGCTACATTGTCTTCCTGCTCACTGTAGTCACTCTCTTCCTCCTCGATCTCGCTGTCACCCTATACTCCCAAAAAAGAACGTTACATGAAAAATCAAACCTTGAAACACAAGACTCAAGGATGCTGTAAAATAATTACTCTCTACAAAAACTTGGTTGGAGTACGAATATATCTTCAAGCGAAAAGTAGATTTACAAAGATATAAAATCTAATCTCCAAAGAGACAAAAAACCAAAATTAGGGTCTTCAAAAATCCAAGCTAACCCCAATAAACACCAGCAGAAATATCCGAACAAAATTTTGGACTTCAAGGGAATAAACAAAATTGAACCGATCCTTGAGTTCCTATAACTTAAATTAACAAAATAATCAAGAAATACGAGATACTATTCAACTGATAGCTGAACAAACCTGAGTCCAAAATCTTGACGCCATCTTCTCAAATAAACTGACAATAAATTTCTAGTACTCTTCTAAAGCAAAAACCTGCATCCGAATCAACACAAAATCAATAAAATACAACAATACATCAAATTAATCTACCAAGAGTAAGCTAGAAGTAAACAAAAACCCAGCCAATAATGATGCCCCAAAGACGATCAAATTCAGATCCAAAACCCTAACTTCGCTGAATAAGCTCTACGGAATAGAACAACACCGCCAACGCCCAACACCATCCCCGAAAACATAATCACCTATACATACACACAGAGATAACGGAACAGATACGCAGTGAGCGATGGAGAGAGCGTTACGGATTTGTGGGGTTTGAGAGTAAAAAAGAAGCCTAGTTAATATCTCCTTGTATTTATTATTTGTATAGGAACAGAGGAAACCTAACAGGATTCGGACAAAAAACCCTAATTTCACACCTATTCTACTTGTATAAGGCTTTGGTTAAGTTGGGCCTGGCCCATTAATTGGACTTCACTGCGGATCACTTTGCTTTAGACTTGGGCTTTTTAACTGAAAACAATACTCTCATATGGTAGTCCACTCTGAATTTTAACATATTCAACCGATTAAAAATTTATACGGATCGCATATGATTATAGGTATTGATAATTCGAAAAAAGAGAATCAGATATAAAATCAAGCAATCGAATTAATAAAAAATTTAAATAGAATGTCATATATATGTCATTATAATTAATAATACATTAACTTTTACTTTTTAGACAATTTATTTTTTTAAAAAATAATGTATCTTATTTACAAGTATTTTAGAAATATTTTTCTATTGTATTTCATTTTACTTTTACATAATGAAATAGTTTTTTTTTTTTTCGTCTTGGTTCTTTGATTTTAAAATTCTATTTTTTTTAATTGCTTTCAAATTAAATATAGACACTTAAAAGTTATAGAATTCAAGTTGAATTCGGATATTGAAAAAGTTAATCGAATTCGATTAACATTTTTCAGATTTGATCCGAAATCGAACTCATTTGCAGTCCTAATTTAAACTATGCCTCGAGTGCAAATGCAATTATCATTTTTTTTTAATAATAAAATTCGTTTGAGTAAATACCACGTATTATGTTTGGTTCCGTATGCGCTTGTAATGCTTATAATCAAACGCAAACCTTTAAAATATTAAGTTTTAGCTTTTCAATTATATCACAATCACATGTAAACCTGTAAAGTTGAGTTTACTAGTAGAATTTAGAATTATGTCTTCCGAGTTCTAAGTTTTAGGAACAAACAAAATCTATATATTCCACACTTCATGTTCAATTTTCTTGAGTTCCTTCCTGATGAAGCTCCAACGGTGATCAGGAAATTTTGTTATGCACTCGGTTTAGATTGCACGTATGCATCAAACGGTTCAAATTACGTCATATCATTAATTCATTAAAAAATAATTAAACATACAAAATACAATATAATCTTAACCATTTGATCCATATGTGGATTCCAAACAACGATTTCATACAAAAAATTCCGCGGTAATTCATGGTAGGTGTGTGTCATTCACCAATGCACGTGAAATCACAAGATAAGAAAGTCACGCTCGATGCAGCAAGATCTAGTTCTCTTGGCCTACTAGACGTATACTCCATCTTTAAAAGCGTTGGAGAGTAAAATGATAATGTACGAATTCTGACAGTATACATATATTGTGGGGTGTGTACGCATTATTATTATTATTTTTTTTTTTTTTTTGAAAAAAGCCCAACTTGCTGGGGGCAAGGCAACTTGCTTGCCCCATTGGTCATGCTGCTATTTTATTGATGTGCGGGCGGCAACTTGGCTGCCCCATTGCCAGTCTGCCCACAAACCATAGCATCAACCAAAGTATATTCCGACATCTTCATGTACAACTCCAATGCTATAAAAAGGCAAAAACGAAGAAACCCTAGTAACAAAGCCCTCATTCTTTCAGCCTCCTTTTCCTTTCTTTAGCATCTTAATTTAAAGTTTCTTTCTTTTTTTTTTTATATATATCCTTCTTGCTACATTCTTGGTTCTCATTTGCTAAATATATTTCTCTATATCACTACATGTATATACATAAATATATAAATATAAATATATATACACACATTATACGCGTAACATGTACTGTATATTTTATATGAGACTCAATTCCGTGTTATATTCGGCAAGGTATCTATTGAAATTTTCAAATAAGTTGATTGATTCATGAGAGTATGCAAGGTATGCAAATTATAAAGAAATACTATATATTTATCATAGATACGTTGAAATAATTTATTGATTTTGTGCAAAAAACATCCATCCGGTTGCGATGTCTTTATGAGCAGCACGGCCATATTTTGCACAAATTAAGTATTATTAAAGGTACAATTTTTAAGTGTGCCATTAAATTGTTGTTTCTAAGGGGTTGGAGCATGTATGTCACATTCTTGACCTTTCTTAGATTTAGCAGCTACATTCTATTACAAGATTTTTCTCTATCTATTTGGCAATGTAAACTAAAGCTCAAATCATTTTAAAGATGAGAGGTCAATAAATTTATAGGGGACTCGATCTTGAACTCAAATCTTGACGAACTTATTTTTATAGAGCTCGAATTTGAGCTCTAAGAAGATTGTTGAAACTCGAGGTTGAGTTCAAATTCAATTTCAAATAAGCTCAAGTCCGAATTCGAGATCAAGCTCGTTTTCATTTGGTCATAATTTTTTTTCAACAAATTTTTATTGAATCTTCGAGATAATGTTATAGAAGTTGATTAAAGTCTATGAAATGAAAACCTTAGGCATGAAGTAATTTGATTTTTAAATAATTTGTTGATATTACTATTAAATATTTGTTAAATGTGTACATATATAGTGCTCATATATTGTCTTAAATTTAATTTGATATTACACAATGTATAATATAAGAAATATTAAAAAATAAATTAAAAAGCTCATAAGTTTGAATAGTCGTGTAAGAGCTCGAGCTAAGGCTGCAAAGCTAAACTCATACAATAACTCGAGTTCAAAAAGCTCAAACTCGAGTTGATCTCAAAATTGAGTCTGATGCTCATCAAATTTATGACTTGACTTTATTCAACTTACAAACCTCTGAGAACTTTGAGCTAAAAGGTATTGTGAGCTAGCATGCCCCTTAAATAAATATATAATACGACAGTTCGTATATTGTGATAAAATTATAGTGATTTTTTATTTTTTGAAAATGAGCTTATACTAAGCTTTCAAAATGATGCAATGTTAAGATATTATGAGTTTATTGAAAAAGATCGAAGCTTATTTGTTTTTAAAAATATTTATTCTAGTGTAATTGCATGGTAATTGTTATGATTTATGAATATCTTATAAACACGGATGGCCAGATTTGATTGAGGGGGACGAAATTTTTTCAAGATCATTAATTATTAAAAATATAAATATAAGGGTTATATATAATATTGACAAAAAAAATAACAAAATTTATCATATTTATGCATGAATGATCAATATAAAAGTGCTACAATCAAAACCATATATGAAAAATGATACTAAAAAAATAACAAATTATTATCAATTTCAACAGAAGGACATATAGTGGGTAATGAGTTACTTTTAAAAAATACTTAACAAAGAATTTTTCAATAATTCTAAACAAAAGTGACATAAACTCACATAAAAATATATAATCAAAACTTAAAAAGTATTAAAATATATAATCATAACTTAAAAAATATATTCAAAGCTCAAAAAATATCTTTTCTTTTTGGTTTAATTACACTTTTAGTCCTATGATTTAGGCCTTTTTGGCACATTTAATCATGTATGTTCACTTTTTACACATTTAGTCCCGTATATTTTTATTTTTTGACACATTTGGTCCTGGAGTGATAAATTTAGTCATGAGCTCTACAAATGTAGTCCTGGACTGACAAATGTAGTCCTTTATATTTGCACTTTTGGTCCTCCCTCGTTTCTTCAACCAAATTAATGATTTTTTGGGTACACTTCTTTTACCCATTTAGTCTCGTGAGTTAAAACCTGTGTAATTGTGTTATAATAGGTAGTCTAAAAAAGTCATTAATTTGGCCGAAAAATCTTTAATTTGGCCAGAGAAATGAGAGAGGACCAAAAGTGTAAACATAAAGGACTATATTTGTCAATCCTAGGACCACATTTATAGGGGCTCAGAACTAAATTTGTCACCCCAAAACTAAATGTGTCAAAAATTAAAAATATACGGGACTAAATGTGTAAAAGGAGAACATACAGGACCAAATATGCCAGATGACCCAGGTTACAGGACTAAAAGTGTAATTAAATCTTTCTTTCTTCTCTACCACCACATTTCCAAACCACTCCCAAGTAAGTATCAAGTCTCAAATTAATAAGATTTATTCAAGCCCAACAAATAAGCATCAAAATTTATAAACTTTAATAGTGAACAACTATCAATATCCATATCAACAATCCTAATGTTCAGATCTCTACGTAAAAATTAATTACAAGAAAAATAAATATATATATATATATATATATAAATTTCGAAATTAGTGCGCAATACCTTCTTTTACGTTGCTTTTGTAGAAAAAGTTGAATATTGTAGGGTTTGTTTATTTTTAGGTTCTTATTTCAAGAGAAATGGAGAATTAAAATTCTAATAGGATTTTTAGTGTTTTGGAATAGAAGAGAAAAGTAAAATCTAATAGAATTTTTAACATTTTAATTTGAGGAGAAAAAGGAAAAAGAGAGAGAATTTAATTAATTGTGGTATATGAGATTGGGTAAAAATAAATCACCAAAAATAAAATAGAGTTGAGAAAATTAAAAATTTTATTATATTACTTATATAAAAATCAAATTTTTATAGGCGAGGTGAATTTTTAAAATTTTAATAAATCTATATTAAAAATAGATTTTTAAAAAATTGAGAGGGGGGGGGGGGGAGGGGCGCTCAGCCACTGCTTGTAAATGTTTCGTAATCTTTTTTGATTGAAACACTTCAAGTGCTATAACCCCTAAAAATATCTAATCAAACATAGTAATTTATAAAAAAAATTTAAATAAATTTAACCCAGCATCCTCTTATTAAGTATATTTATAGAAAGCAACCAATGAAAAATGTTGAGAGTTGAGAATTATGAAGTCCAAAATTAACTTCATCCGTCCCACAATTAATCACACCTAGCTTCGCATGTCAAATAGACGAACTGACTTTCTAATTCCACATAATATTTGATCAGAAAATTATACTTCATATACATTTTCTTGAACTCAATCATTAATTTATATGTACAGTAAATGTCATTGAATTTGTTTTATTCTTAGTCACCCTCTGATGGGGATGAATCTTGATTGAGGCTGGCAATTCAAGATGGTGTTGCTCACTCGATGAAATGTTGGTTGGGTCATCAACCTATTAGGATGGAACATGCGTGAATCTAGATGGAAATATTTTCGACGAATACCTTCATATACTTAAGTCAATGAAGTAAATATGAAATATGATAGTTTACTTGAACGAAGTTTCAATATGTTTGTGAATAGTTACCTCTCTAGCATGTTTTCTCAATGTATTTATAGTTAAGGGTTGATCCCTCCAACTGGAGAATTAGAACTGAGGTGGAGGGAGTAGGAACACCTAGATTGTGATAGTTTCTTTTACCAGAAAGTTAGTGTTATTATGCTGTGGGGACATGATATGTAGATGCCTTCACTACAGGAAACCATTGTGTGTGTTAGAAGGATTAGTGCCAACAACGCTAGTTGTACCCTTTACCCAATTTGGTCTTCTCGATATTGGGCGAGCGGGCAGATTGTTGCCCGAAGGAGTCCCTCCTCAAATGGCCATACCTCCTCGATGATAGGGTTGGTACACAAGGCGCAACTTCGTAGATGAGACTAGTCCACATGGCTCTACCTAGTTGGTCCAGTGGAAGGTCCTAAGCATCCCACATCACTCTTGTTTAAAGTGAACCTACTATGTGAGAAGTGTGCACATTTTTTTATTTGAATTGGATTTTATTAGACCTAACTAATTGTTTGACAAATATTGTTGCATTTATCTTTTCAAAATTGGAAAAAAAACAAAAATGAGAAACGAGAATTGAAATGTTATGTGTATTTGGAATCCTGTGCTAAATCCCCAAAAATGGAAAAAGAAAAGGAAATGGAGAGAAAACATAGGTACAACTTGGGGATAATTATATATTAATGTGCCATTTTGGAATGGTTGTTTGTTGCCATTTATGACGGGAAAAAATTTATTACATCTCAAACGATTACATGGATATTTTAAAATTAAAAAAAATTATTACATTACATTTATCATCACTAATTAGTAAATATAAGAATACTGTTATTATAAAATAGACATAAATTGCTATTCAATAAACTAATTTTCATAACCGTGAAAGCCAGAGAATTCAACCTTTGACTTTTTGTTGGAGATACCTGCAGTAGAATCAAACCTATGAGCAAGCATGTTACGCAAAATTGAATGTCTGTCGAAAGGGCAGTACTCAGGGCTCTCGCTTTTTTGTTGATTCTTGTATTTATTTTTATAAAGAGATAATTACTCCTACCACCCCTAAGTTTAGAACAAATTACAAATAATACCCCTTTGTATCGGTTATTACTAATACCCTCCTAAATTTTGTGGACTTATTAGTAAAATAGACGGAAGCAATACAATGTCTATTTTACCCCTTGAACATTTGAAATATTTTTTATTAAAAAAAATAAAAAAACAGGTGTAAGACTTAATTGACTAAAATATCCTCCATTCACTCCAACTCTAATTTTCTTCCAACAAACCCTAACTCATCTCGACTACCCACCCCCACCACCCAGTCGTCGCCATTCACTCCACCACCCCCACCGCCCCTCACTCCATTCCACCACCATTCACTCCACCAACCCCGCCGCCCTTCATTCCACCATCTCGTCGTCGTCGCTTCTAACTCACTCCGTCGCTGCCCCAACCTTTCTCTCCTGCTCTGCCTCTCAATCTCTTTTCCTTTTCCTCTTCCTCTTCCTCTTCCTCTTCCTCTTTTTTTTCTCTCTCTTTTCTTTTTACCTTTTTTTCTCAGATCTAAATCTGAGATCTTTCTCCCCCCCACCCCCCAACCCCCTCTATCTTTGTCTCTCTCTCATTGGTTAGCGGGGGCGGGTGCATATGGCAGTAGAGGAGGGCCGCGGGTGCAGACAGAGGTGGAGAAGGGCCAACGCCGGTGTTGTCTCCCCCTTCCCCCCCCCTGCCTCTCGATCTCCTCTGTATGGCTCTCTCTCTGTCCCTCTCCTCTCCCTTTGTATCTCTACCTCTCACTCTAGATCGGGTAGTAGGCAAATATTTTTGGGTGTGTGTGTGTGTGTCTATATATTTATAAATATTTTTTATATTATATATATGTATGTATGTATATATTTATAAATATTTTGTATATTATGTGTATATATATTTATATTATGTATAAATATTTATTATGTGCAAATATATATATAGACATTATAAATAAAAAATAATCAAATATATTTTCTTATTTATTCACTCTAAAACATAAATTTACAATTAACCCCCCTTCATTGTATTAAATTACAATGTATTAGCTCTAAAAATGACATTATAGAGCATAAACATCCATAAGGATAAAAAAGTCAATTCATAATTGGCAAATAACATTCCCGCTTTCAAAATGAGCAATTTTGGAAGTTCAATTGGGTTTACGAACGTTGACTGTTAGTCAATTTAACGGAAGTTGAAAATTAAAAACGGGAAACAAAACTCAAGGGGTATTGGTAATAACAAATATACGGGCGTGTTATTTGTAATTTTGCCTAAATTCAGGGGTGGTGGGAGTAATTATCTCTTTTATAAATTATATTTTAGGCAACATTTTTCATTTCAATTTTTTTTATGTACGAATGAAAATGTGTCAAATCTTTCGTATTGTTTTCTGTATGTATAAATGAAAAATAGTAAGGAGCAATGTTGCCTCTTCTCACTACATTATGTTTTAGTTTTTATATTCAACCACAACAATATAATATACTTGAACAACGGATTTTTATATTGAATTGTGAACATATTTTTATGTTCAATTGCAAATATATTAGATACCTAAATAACTGGCATAACCACTTATCCAATTAGTGTAGGACTACCAAATATTGAATATAGTCTGTAGAAATCGATATTAGCCCACCCGCAAGCTTTAGGCCGAAACTAGCACAAGCACTTATCCAGTTAGCATAGCACTACCAAAGAAAGTGTATGGTCTACAAACCACCAACATGGTGATGATGTAGGGGTCACTACACCTATCTTGAATACTCAGGTTCGAACTTTACTGAGTACGTATAATCTCATGACTATCTTGTAATTTCAAATAAATTATTCCAAAGATTTGTTGCATTATACAAAGTTATTCTCTCATCAACTATGCACATTTTCATTTTTTTTAATCATTGCAATTAGCCAATCTTTCTTGAAAAACTTTAATAGTATAGAATTAAAATTATGAAATACTAGATAATTACAATATTTCATATTTTGTTAATAAAGATAGATTTTTTCCATACTTAATAAAGAATTAATTTTGAAAAGGCATGGATTTTATTTTTCTTCGTAATTTTTTACAGCCTTCTTCTCGTTTTTAGTTAATTTATACTAAAGTAAAATATTACATTTTTAAACTTTATTATTTTTTTAAAATTACTTAAAATATACAAAAAAATCATACTTTTTCGTACTTTTGTTTCTTTTAATTAAATTCTATTAGATTTATTTTATATGTGTCCACAAAAGATAAAATTCACTATATCATAATTAATATATCATGTTAATCATCAAAATTACAATTTTCATCACTTTTAATGGATCCTTGAATTGAAGTGTAGAGAAATTAAGTTACAAGAACTTGTAATTCTAGAAAATAACAACAAAAAATTATTGGGTTCTAACAGAAATAAATATTATATAAAATCATTATATAATGCACTATACAAATTTAAGTATGTAATATAAAGCATGACTATCTTATAACTTAAAATAAATTATTTCAAATATTTTTTACATTACACAAAGCTTATATTTCATATTGATGCGGGATCTTTTTGGTCGACCATGTGATGGGATTTCATACGCTCCGATTGATATGCTGGTAGCCAACCTGTCAAAAAGATAGGAACGCACATGAGACTAAAAGGTTTTGCTTTGGCATAGGCTCTCTGACGCTCAAGTTAGCTATAGGGTATCTAAAGAAGATGATTAATAGTAAAATGTTATTTTTGCATGGAGGGTACGAAAAAAGTGTGTTATTACCTCATATGGGAGAGGCATTATTCTATTTATGCGAGAGGGACACCCCGATGTGACGTGGTTGATGGGAGTTGGTCAATAGGGCTGACACAAAGGTATAAGTGGACATAGTTTTCGGCACTTCCTGTACCCAAAAAAGGTGGTTGTCCCTATCTCTCATTAATGGGGTTTTTACCTTCCATTTAATGCATATCTTGAGCATTTATGGCCCAGAATTGTATTTATCAGAAGGCATTAAATGCGCATATGACTGATAAGACGGGCCTATGTGCTGTAGTGGTGGGTTTGGTAGCGGTAGGTGCAGTCCTGTCAGTCTTGCCAGCTCGGATTTCCTATTTGGCAGCCAACTATGACTAAGGTTGCGCCCAGGGCTTGTGCCCTCGATTTGTCATGCTTCGAGGGCACTCCATGCTTCAGAGTCTCTTGTTTCATGCTGCACTTGCTCTGCACTAGAGCTTTCGAGGGCTTAATGGGACCCCTCGTGACTTAGGGGCCACAGACTTAGTGATGGGGTGAGCCTGGGGGGTCTTTCCCTTCTCGTGCGTTGCTCTCTAAGGCTCTTCCTTTCTCACGCAGACGCTCTCTTGAGGACAGCAAATCTCTTCGAGGGCATTAGTTCTCACACTTGATGAGCTTCTTGGCTTAGAACCTCTATCAAGGACAGCCTGCTCTTTCGAGGGCATTGTTGTCCTCACATGGCAAATTCTGAACTAGCATGATCTAGTTGGCATATATGACTGAGGTGGCGTGTGACATATCACATATCCATACCAAATATTAAAGTGTGTTTTTATTTAAAATAAAAAATAAATAAAGAGCGCTTTCATATTGTCAAACATAGAATGGCAAATTTTTTATTTTGGTGTTTTATAAAAAAATATAGATAATTACATAAAATAATAAAACTTAATTATATAATTATGAATGAGAAAATATAGGATTAAGTTGAATAATGGGGGGGGGGGGGGACTGTTAAAAAGGACATTTTTAAATGCGAGTTCTGAAAACATATCTCTGTGGCCCCAATACTGCGTACACTATGGTTCGAGGTTTTGGCAGGTCTATTGATAGAGAATAATCATTTTTTTTCCCGAATGTGTTGGCATTCCCCTTTTTTTTCATTCTAGTTATTGACATGGAAAGGAATGAAGAATATTAGAGATACGATCAAATATCTGTAACTATTCCTGCCCCCTCCCCTTTTTTCTCTATTTATCCCTTTTTTCTAATTTTTATAATAAGGGATGAGAGAGAAAAAATAAAAGTGGATTCAATGTCTACGAGACTGGGGTTCAAATTCGAATTAAATGAATATGAATATTCATAATAGAGGCATGGCGGTAGAGTAAATGCGGGTCCAAGGAAAAAATACAAGATCTTTAACTAAAATACCATCTTTTGGGTTGAAATAGAGTTTCAAAATCATTGTTTTATTTATACCATGGCTTTGCTTTGGTTTATAATACTTTTTTTTTTTCAATCTTTTAGAGTTGGATTTCAAATTAGTGACTTCTATTTTTCCTTCCTTCCTTCCTTCCTTTTATTCATGTCGAATCAAAATAGAAGAGTTGAGTAAATCAAAAATCCAAAGGAGGTTCATGCCCAAGTGGAAAGATAATAATTTAGAGAGAGAAGACAATATGGATATCCAATGAATAGAGATAGAATAATATTAATTTTAGAGATAAAGGATAAATTACCTATAAGTAGCCTTTCAAAATCCAATTCTTTTTTATTACCACCTTATTTCTATCACTTAATTTAATTACTTTTTAATAATATTACTCATTTATCCAGTAAAGGGCATTATTATCATTTCACAATGGAGAAAAACACACTTAAAATCCACACCTTTTTAGCAGTATAGATGAACTCATAAGACTCTTTAACTCATAAAAGATTCAATATGAATAAGCTCAACCAAGATAGATTCAGAAATTTCAAGATTCAAGTGCCGTGATCTGATGAAAAACTCATCTCATATGACACAATGGGGTACCATCCAAATAAGGTTATAGCACATCCATAAGTACCCTTTTTCTAGGATATAGTACGTACACATTTAGTGAGGAGTTCCAATAATGTTTGTACATACACTTATAGCCGACTTACTGGGAGTATAGGTAAATAAATGACATGAAGTTTTCCTGGAACACCACATAAAACCAGACAAATTATTTCACCAAACATACTTCACAAAAGTCTATAATGTTTAGAGCAAAATACAATAAGTAAATGTTAAATTTAAAGATAAAAGTACACCAATGGCGTCTCAAAATTCTTATAATCCTGACAGCAACAAAATAATAATTGATGCCGAAATTCTATTAATTAAAACACAGGAGTGCGCTCAAATATCGCTATCATGCATGACTAAACACGAACGCCCCTGTTTAGGCTAACCATCCTGCTTTCGATCTGACCACCCCTCGCAGATGAGCCAGTCTGGTATGTCCGCCCTGGCCCGTCCTGATGCCTTGAGCTCTGATAACCGCCAGATCGTGATTGTCTATCTCTTGGATAACCACCTGAAGATGCTCTGCCACCGACATTATATCCCGTTCTTCCACCGCTACTGCCTTGTCTGCCCTGTGAGAAGGAAAACTCATGCCACCTGCCGCCGGATGCAGCTGCTGCAGCATAATCCTGCCCATCTTTGCGCCTTAGCGGGAGACCCTCCAACCCACCACCAATCCTTGCCTCAATTGCTCTCTCATTGGTTTCTGCAAGAATTGTGAGCTTCTCCGTCAATTGGAAAGCTAGAGCCTGTAATCTAGTGTGCTCAACATCATGGAAGACAATGCAGCGGGTTGGTTGGTCCCAACTCGCATGGAGCTCCTCATTGATCATCATCTTACTCACAAGGCTATGAGTCTGGGCATCTGAGAGGTCAAACATCTTGGACAGGTGTTCAAGGCTCAGGGAATCATAAGAAGAGGAATATGTGAAGAGATAGGTTCTTAAAGCTTCTTCCTTGATTTTAGCCTTCAGCATCTCAAGAACGTTATCTTTGTTGCGGAGCAGCCTCCATACGTCGAGAGATTTGACTACAGCAAAAGCCTTCTCAAAATCTCCCTGCCTGAGGGCCCTAGTGGCAGCCATTACATGGTCCCTGACATTTTCAGGGGGACCGGTGAATGTTTGACGCTCGCTCACTTCAAGCAGCCTCCGGAAAGTTTTGCTTATGACCTTACGTTTAGCATCGTGTGCATTGGCTGCCATGTTAGGGACCTCTAGTAACATGGCACATATCAGATGGACAGCTTCAAGGAGCTCAAGGTTTATATGCATATGGTAAGGCATTTGACGCCTTCTCTCCAACCGTTCCTGTAAATATTAAAATTCATTGAGCTTGAATTTGGACATATGGAATGACAACATAAAAACTTAAGAGGCAGTGCACAATTTAAGAAGAGGACAAGTGTAATGCCAACTTACAACAAACACCACACTAACATTTTAAAAGCAGCAGAACCTTCATTATCCAATTTACTCATAATAAGTGGCACACATCATGGAAAAAAACATACATGATTTAACAGATATTACAAACTTATCCATGCTTTGAACATTCACAACATTATGAGACTAGCATTACATGCATACCAACAGAAATACATTGAAAACATGACAGTTCAAAAATTATCACCCCCATTCCAAATGATATAATTCAATATGGATAACCTTGTGCAAGCATCATGAATTGAAAAAAACAATACCTGTTCTGGAGTCTTCTCATGATATCTGCTCTGAGAGACACCTTGTGCCAGCAATTCCTTCACCCTACCAGCAGAATACAGCTCAGAAAGGCAACTATGGCCTTCAGTAACAAGCCCCGCCCTAAATGCACATAAACCAAGCTGTGCCATAGCCCTGTTGAAAAGTATCTGCGTAGATATATCCATGTGCTGAACGCTATCCTGCAGGTGACTCATAAGCAGCAAGTCTCGCGAAGTTGAAAATTCATCAAAGATAGCATGGTGGTAGATGTCACAAAGCATTGCACGAGCCTTAGTCCGTTCATCACCATACTTGTAAATGAGAGAGACAAGGATGTCCATCAAGGCCCTGCTATTCTCTGGAAAAGTAGGTCTGCGAGGAACCAACTCAGGAGTTACAACAAAGGCAGCTGGTCCCCTACTTTCCTCCACAGCTTTGGTTTCCTCACCAGACTCTGCTTCTCCATTGTCTTGCTCAGCTAGTTTCCGCATAGCATCATACACCTCCTGTGGCTTATAATATATGAGTTCAACCCTTTTAAGAGCTACCTTCGACGCACCCTTGTAATCCCCAACCCTTTCCAAATATTCCTGGACATTTTGAGCAAGAACTAAAAACACGGGTTCATCCTTAAGCCTCTCAACATACTCACGGGTGTGCGGATCAATAACCTGAAGACTCTTAAAATATTCCACATCTACCCTTTCAAGGAAGGCTACCAAATTACCCCATATCCTGATCGTGCCATTGAAGTCAGCTCCTTTTTGGGTCTCATTCTCATCAGGCTCTACCATATCATCAACCACAATATTTGGGTATTGTGTTAAAGTATCAAGTATGGTAAGCAAATTCTGCACACACTGTTTCCATACATTGATTGGCATGTGGCCACTCAGACTTGGATTAACATCAAACTGGGCAGATACAACGCTGAAAAGGATCTCAAGCTTCTGAGCGGGGGTCTTCGCAACCCTTGTCAAGAAAGTAAGCTGCTCAACCAACTCAATCCTCCCTGTCCCCTTCTTACCCCTGGCAGCAACAATCTCCTTAAACTTCTTGTTTACGGTGTCCCATGTAATTTGGCTGGGGTCCTTGAACTGCTTATCCATCATCTTATCTTTCTTGCTCAACATCTTCTCCCATCCAGTTCCACTCTCAGCACCCTCCTTTCCAGTTTCTTCTTCATCCTCACTCTCCTCAGATTCTAGGGTTGCTGGGTCCTCATCAAAATCATCATCCTCATCTTCATCTTCATCGTCATCATCAGGTTCTTTGTCATCCTCAATTTTTTCATCAAAAAGTTCAGGCTTCTCCCTACACTGGCTAATCAAATCCTCATACAGCTTATTGTTCTTCTTTAACTTCTGTTTCATTGAATTCAAGGCCTTTGCATTACTACTGCTCATTTTCTTTTTTGCCTCCTTATTGGCCAAGGCTTGATTCAAGAAATCCTCCAACATTACAAGGGCCTTAATGTACATATTTGGTGCTCTATCGGATTCAGTAACACGCATGACTTTACCCAATTGCTTATTAATCTTCTCAAAGCTTTCTTGCAGACTGACCCAGTCATTAATTTTCATGGCATTTTTCATCTGATCAATCGTAGCAGCCATCTCATCAAAACGCTTGTCCTTGACACGCCGGACAACGCGCTTCTGCCCATCAGAATCATCGCTATCACTAGCATTTCCTGAATAATATCTGCTTGCAGCTGTAGCTGCAGTTGGCTCCACGGCTACATTGTCTTCCTGCTCACTGTAGTCACTCTCTTCCTCCTCGGTCTCGCTGTCACCCTATACTCCCAAAAAAGAACGTTACATGAAAATTCAAACCTTGAAACACAAGACTCAAGGATGCTGTAAAATAATTACTCTCTACAAAAACTTGGTTGGAGTAAGAATATATCTTCAAGCAAAAAGTAGATTTACAAAGATATAATCTCATCTCCAAAAAGACAAAAAACCAAAATTAGGGTCTTCAAAAATCCAAGCTAACCCCAATAAACAAAAGCAGAATCCGAACAAAATTTTGGACTTCAAGGGAATAAACAAAATTGAACCGATCCTTGAGTTCCTAGAACTTAAATTAACAAAATAATCAAGAAATACGAGATACTATTCAACTGATAGCTGAACAAACCTGAGTCCAAAATCTTGACGCCATCTTCTCAAATAAACTGACAATAAACTTCTAGTACTCTTGTAAAGCAAAAACCTGCATCCGAATCAACACAAAATCAATAAAATACAACAATACATCAAATTAATCCACTAAGAGTAAGCTAGAAGTAAACAAAAACCTAGCAAATAATGATGCCCCAAAGACGATCAAATTCAGATCCAAAACCCTAACTTCGCTGCATAAGCTCTACGGAATAGAACAACACCGTCAACGCCCAACACCATCCCCGAAAACATAATCAACTATACATACACACAGAGATAAGGGAACAACGAGAACGTACCTGATACGCAGCGAGCGATGGAGAGAGCGTTACGGATTTGTGGGGTTTGAGAGGAAAAAAGAACCCTAGTTCATATCCCCTTGTATTTATTATTTGTATAGGAACAGGGAAGCCTAACAGGATTCGGAGAAAAAACCCTAATTGCACACCTATTCTATTTGTCTAAGGCTTTGGTTAAGTTGGGCCTGGCCCATTAATTGGACTTCACTGCGGATCGCTTTGCTTTAGGCTTGGGCTTTTCAACTGAAAACTATACGCTCCTATTAATCCAAATTTGATGGTAGTCCTCTCTAAATTTTAGTATATTCAACCGAAATCGAACTCGTTTACAGTCCTAATTTAAAATATGCCTCGAGTGCAAATGCAATTATAATTTTTTTTTAATAATAAAATTCGTTTGAGTAAATACCACGTATTATGTTTGGTTCCGTATGCGCTTGTAATACTTATAATCACACGCAAACCTTTAAAATATTAAGTTTTTGCTTTTCAATTATATCACAATCACATGTAAACCTGTAAAGTTGAGTTTACTAGTAGAATTTGGAATTATGTCTTCCGAATTCTAATTTTTAGGAACAAACAAAATCTATATATTCCACACTTCATGTTCAATTTTCTTGAGTTCCTTCCTAATGAAGCTCCAACGGTGATCATAAAATTTTGTTATGTACTCGATTTAGATTGCACGTATGCATCAAACGGTTCATATTACGTCATATTATTAATTTATTAAAAAAAATTAAACATACAAAATACAATATAATCTTAACCATTTGATCCATGTGTGGATTCCAAACAACGAGTTCATACAAAAAATTCCGCGGTAATTCATAGTAGGTGTGTGCCATTCACCCATGCACGTGAGATCACAAGATAAGAAATGCCACGCTCGATGCAGCAAGATCTAGTTCTCTTGGCCTACTAGACGTACACTCCATCTTTAGAAGCGTAGGGGGGTAAAATGATAATGTTCGAATTCTGACAGTATACATATATAGTGGGGTGTGTACGCATTATTATTATTATTATTATTATTGAAAAAAGCCCCACTTGCTGGGGGCAAGGCAACTTGCTTGCCCCATTGGTCTATTTTATTGATGTGCGGGCAAGGCAACTTGGCTGCCCCATTGCCCGTCTGCCCACAAACCATAGCATCAACCAAAGTATATTCCGACATCTTCATATACAACTCCAATGCTATAAAAAGGCAAAAACGAAGAAACCCTAGTAACAAAGCCCTCATTCTTTCAGCCTCTTTTTCCTTTCTTTAGCATCTTAATTTAAAGTTTCTTTCTTTTTTTTTTTTATATATATCCTTCTTGCTACATTCTTAGTTCTCATTTGCTAAATATATTTCTCTATATCACTACATGTATATACATAAATATATAAATATAAATATATATACACACATTATATGCGTAACATGTATCGTATATTTCATATGAGATTCAATTCGGTGTTATATTCGGCAAGGTATCTGTTGAAATTTTCAGATATTATTTTTTATAAGTTGATTGATTCATGAAAGTAAGCAAGGTATGCAAATTATAAAGAAATACTATATATTTATCGTAGATACGTTGAAATAATTTATTGATTTTGTGCAAAAAACTTCCATCCGGTTGCGATGTCTTTATGAGCAGCACGGCCATATTTTGCACAAATTAAGTATTATTAAAGGTACAATTTTTAAGTGTGCCATTAAATTGTTGTTTCTAAGGGGTTGGAGCATGTATGTCACACTATTGACCTTTCTTAGATTTAGCAGCTACATTCTATTACATGATTTTCCTCTATCTATTTGGCAATGTAAACTAAAGCTCAATTAAGCTCGAGTCATTTTAAAGATAAGAGGTCAATAAATTTATAAGGGACTCAATCTGGAACTCAAATCTTGACGAACTTATTTTTATATAGCTCGAATTTGAGCTCTAAGAAGATTGTTGAAACTCAAGGTTGAGTTCAAATTCAATTTCAAATAAGATCAAGTCCGAATTCGAGATCAAGCTCGTTTTCATTTGGTCATAATTTTTTTTCAACAAATTTTTATTGAATCTTCGAGATAATGTTATAGAAGCTGATTAAAGTCTATGAAATGAAAACCTTAGGCATGAAGTAATTCGATTTTTAAATAATTTGTTGATATTACTATTAAATATTTGTTAAATGTGTACGTATATAGTGCTCATATATTGTATTAAATTTAATTTGATATTACACAATGTATAATATAAGAAATATTAAAAAATAAATTAAAAAGCTCACAAGTTTGAATAGTCGTGTATGAGCTTGAGCTCGAGCTTGAGCTGAGCTAAACTCATATAATAACTCGAGTTCAAAAAGCTCAAACTCGAGTTGATCTCAAAATTGAGTCTGATGCTCATCAAATTTATGACTTGACTTTATTCAACTTACAAACCTCTGAGAACTTTGAGCTAAAAGGTATTGTGAGCTAGCATGCCCCTTGAACAAATATATAATACGACAGTTCGTATATTGTGATAAAATTATAATGATTTTTTATTTTTTGAAAATGAGCTTGTACTAAGCTTTCGAAATGATGCAATATTAAGATATTACGAGGTTATTGAAAAAGATCGACGCTTATTTTTTTTAAAAAATATTTATTCTAGTGTAACTGCATGGTAATTGTTATGATTTATGAATGTCTTATAAACATGGACGGCCAGATTTGATTGAGGGGATGAAATTTTTTCAAGATCATTATTAGTTATTAAAAATATAAATATAAGGGTTATATATAATGTTGACATGAAAAATAACAAAATTTATCATATTTATTCGTGGATGATCAATATAAAAGTGCTACAATCAAAACGATATATAAAAAATGATACTAAAAAAATAACAAATTATTATTAATTTCAAAAGAAGCAAATATAGTGGGTAATGAGTTACTTTTTAAAAAATAATTAACAAAGATTTTTTTCAACACTTCTCAACAAATTGACATAAACTCACATAAAGACATATAATCAAAACTTAAAAAATATTAAAATATATAATCAAAGCTTAAAAAATATATTCAAAACTTAAAAAATATCTTTTCTTTTTGGTTTAATTAAACTTTTAGTCCTGCAATTTAGGCCTTTTTGGCACATTTGGTCATGTATGTTCACATTTTACACATTTAGTTTCGTATATTTTTATTTTTTGACATATTTGGTCCTGCGGTGACAAATTTAGTCATGAGCTCTACAAATATGGTTCTGGACTGACAAATGTAATCCTTCATGTTTGCACTTTTAGTTCTCCCTTGTTTCTTCAGCCAAATTAATGATTTTTCGGTTACACTTCTTTTACACATTTAGTCTCGTGAGTTGAAATCTGTGTAGTTGTGTTGTAATAGGTGGTTTAAAAAAAGTCATTTATTTGGCTGAAAAATCTTTACTTTGGCCAGAGAAATAAGGAAAGACAAAAAATGCAAACATTAAGGACTATATTTGTCAATTCAGGACCACATTTGTGGGGTGCTCGGGACTAAATTTATCACTCCGAAATCAAATGTGTCAAAAATTAAAAATATTCAGGACAAAATGTGTAAAAGGAGAACAGACAGGGCCAAATGTGCCAGATGACCCAAGTTATAGGACTAAAAGTGTAATTAAACCTTTCTTTTTTCTCTACCACAACATTCCCCAAACCACTTCCAAGTAAGTATCAAGTCTCAAATTAATAAAACTTATTCAAGCCTAACAAACAAACATCAAAATTTATTAACTTTAATATTGAACAACTTTCAATATCCATATCAACAATCCTAATATTCAGACCTCTACGTAAAAATTAATTACAGGAAAAATAAATAAATATATATATATATATATATAAATTTCAAAATTAGTACTCAATACCTTTTTTTATGTTGCTTTTGAAGAAAAAGTTGAATATTGTAAGGTTTGTTTATTTTTAGGTTCTTATTTCAAGAGAAATGAGGAAAAAAAATTCTAAGAGGATTTTTAGTGTTTTAGTTGGAATAGAAGAGAAAAGTAAAATCTAATAGAATTTTTAATATTTTAATTTGAGGAGCAAAAAAGAAAAAGATAGAGAATTTAATTAATTATGGTGTATGAGATTGGGTAAAAATAAATCACCAAAAATAAAATAGAGTTGAGAAAATTAAAATTTTTATTGTATTACTTATATAAAAATCAATTTTTTATAGGCAAACTGAATTTTTAAAATTTTAATAAATATATATTAAAATAAATTTTTAAAAAATTGACAAAGGAGGTGGGGGGCGCTCGGACACGGCTTGAAAATGTTCCAGAATCTTTTTTAATTGAATCGCTTCAAGTGCTATTTTCTAAAATAAAACATTTTATAACCCATAAAAATATCTAATCAAACATAGTAATTTATAAAAAAATTTAAATAAATTTAACCAAGCATCCTCTTATTAAGTATATTTATAGAAAGCAACCAATGAAAAATGTTGAGAGTTGAGAATTATGAAGTCAAAAATTAACTTCATCCGTCCAAGAATTAATCACACCTAGCTTCGCATGTCAAATAGACGAACTAGCTTTCTAACTCCGCATAATGTTTGATCAGAAAATTATACTTCATATATATTTTCTTGAACTCAATCATTAATTTTTATGTACAGTAAATGTCATTGAATTTGTTTTATTCTTAGTCACCCTCTGATGGGGTTGAATCTTGATTGAAGCAGGCAATTCAAGATGGTGTTGCTCACTCGACGAAATGTTGGTTGGGTCATCAACCTATTAGGATGGAACATGCGTGAATCTAGACCGAAATACTTTCGACGAATACCCTCCAATACTTAAGTCAATAAAGTGAATATGAAATGTGATAGTTTACTCGAGCAAAGTTTCAGTATATTTGTGAATAGTTACCTCTCTAGTATGTTTTCTCAAGGTATTTATAATTAAGGGTTGATCCCTTCAACTGAAGAATTTGAACTGAGGTGGAGGGCGTATGAGCACCTAGATTGTGATAGTTCCTTCTACCAGAAAGTTAGTGTTATTATATTGTGGGGACATGATGCGTAGGTGCCTTCACTTCAGGAAACTATTCTGCGTGTTAGAAGGATCAGTGCCAACAACACTGATTGTACCCTCTGCCTAATTTGGTCTTCTCAATATTGAGCGAGCGGCCAGATTTTTGCCCGAGGGAGTCCCTCCTCAAATGGCAATACTTCCTTGATGATAGGGTTGGTACCCATGGCGCCACTTCGGAGATGAGACTAGTCCACATGGCTCTACCTGGTTGGTCCAGATGGAAAGTCCGAAGCATCCCACATCACTCTCATTTAAAGTGGACCTACTACGTGAGAAGTGTACACATTTTTTCATTTGAATTAGATTTTATTAAACCTAACTAATTGTTAGACAAATATTGTTGCATTTATCTTTTCAAAATTGGAAAAAACAAAAATGAGAAACGAGAATTGAAATGTTATGTGTATTTGGAATCCCGTGGTAAATCCCCAAAAAAGGAAAAAGAAAAGGAAATGGAGAGAAAACATGGGTACAACTTGGAGATAATTATACATTAATGTGCCATTTTGGAATGGTTCTTTGTTGCCATTTATGACAGGAAAAAATTTATTACATCTCGAACGATTACATGGATATTTTAAAATTAAAAAAAATATTACATTACATTTATCATCACTAATTAGTAAATATAAGAATACTGTCATTATAAAATAGACATAAACTGCTATTCAATAAACTAATTTTCATAATCGTGAAAGCCAGAGAATTGAACCTTTGACTTTTTGTTGGAGATGCCTGCAGTAGAATCGAACCTGTGACCAAGCATGTTACGCAAAATTGAATGTTTGTCGAAAGGTAAGTACTCAGGGCTCTCGGTTTTTTGTTGATTCTTGTTTTTATTTTTATAAAGAGATAATTACCCCCATCACCCCTAAGTTTAAACAAAATTACAAATAACACCCCTTTGTATCGGTTATTACTAATACCCTCTTAAGTTTTGTTAACTTATTAGTAAAATAGACGGAAGCAATACAATGGCCATTTTACCCGTTGAACATTTCAAATATTTTTTATTAAAAAAAATGAAAAAATAGGTGTAAGACTTAATTGACTAAAATATCCTCTATTAACTCCAACTCTAATTTTCTTCCAACAAAACCCTAACTCATCTCCACCACCCAGCCGCCGCCATTCACTCCACCACCCCCACCGCCCCTCAGTCCATTCCGCCACCATTCACACCACCACCACCGCCGCCCCTCATTCCACCATCTCGTCGTCGCCGCCTCTAACTCACACCGCCGCCACTGCCCCAACCTTTCTCTCTTGCTCTGTCTCTCAATCTCTCTTCCTCTTTCTTTTTTTCTCTCTCTTTTCTTTTTACCTTTCTTGCTCACATCTAGATCTGTGATCTTTCTCTCCCCCCCCCCCCGTCTCAATCTCTCTCTCTCTCTCTCTCATTGGTCAGCGGAGGCGGGTGCATATAGCAGTGGAGGAGGGCCGCGGGTGCAAATAGTGGTGGAGGAGGGCCAGCGCTGGCGGTGTCTCTCCCCCTTCTCCCCTTCTCGATCTCGTCTGTATCTCTATCTCTCTCTCCTCTCCCTTTGTATCTCTGCCTCTCACTCTAGATCGGGCGGTAGGCAAATATTTTTGTGTGTGTGTGTGTATATATATATATATTTATAAATATTTTGTATATTATGTGTATATATATTTATATTATGTATAAATATTTGTTATGTGCCAATATATATATATATATATAGACATTATAAATAAAAAAATGTTCAAAAATATTTTCTTATTTATTCACTATAAAACATAAAATTACAATTAACCCTCCTTCATTGTATTATATCACAATGTATTACCTCTAAAAATGACATTATATAACACAAACATCCATAAGGGTGGGTGGTGGGAGTAATTATCTCTTTTATAAATTATATTTTAGGCAACGTTTTTCATTTCAATTTTTTTTTCTTTTTTGTATTTTTTTTATGTACAAATGAAAATGTGTCAAATTTTTCGTATAGTTTTCTGTATATATAAATGAAAAAATTGTATCTAGCTTAATCGGTAGAGTAAATATTGTTTGATCGGCTTTGGGACTAACTAAGCCCAAATGATTATTTCTTATGAAATATATTGCAACAATTTGTGCTCTTAGTACTTCTAACTCTTTTTTCTTTTTCTTTTTCTGTTTTAGGATAAAGAGAAAAATAGTAAGGAGCAATGTTGCCTCTTCTCACTACATTATGTTTTAGTTTTTATATTCAACCACAACAATATAAAATACTCGAACAACGGATTTTTATATTGAATTGCGAACACATTTTTATGTTCAATTGCAAATATATTAGATACCTAAATAACTAGCATAAACACTTATCCAATTAGTGTAGGACTAACAAATATTGAATATAGTCTGTAGAAATCGATATTAGTCCACCCGCAAGCTTTAGGCCGAAACTAGCACAAGCACTTATCCAGTTATCATAGCACTACCAAAGAAAGAGTATGGTCTACAAACCACCAACGTGGTGATGATGTAGGGGTTAAGTTCCACGACACCTATCTTAAATATTCAAGTTCGAACTTCACTGAGTACGTAGAACCCCACCAATTAGTTGTGTCTATTATGATCCGATCAGAGGTTGGATTTAATTCATTAGAGAGTTGTTGAGGATGTGATAACCAAATTAGACTTAGTCCCACCAAACTTTGCAAAATGAACATTTTATGGTGGCTAAATTTGCTTAATTGGAGAAGCCAGTAAATTAGGCTTAGTCTAAACAAACTTTAGCGAAATAAACTCTCTAAGTAGTTAGGTTTTTTTAACTGAGGATTGAGGAAGCCACGTCGATCTCCCAACTTGACTTCTTTTTCTCACAAAAAAAGAATATGGCCTACAAAAATCAAAATTGTCAACCCTTAGGCCGAAGAGCTTATATATGACAAAATGTTGGGGCATATAACTGACAAAATGTTTGGGATAGATACAGAGAAAACTCGAACCAAGACAAACTTCCCAAATTACATAAGAGCGAGCTTGGACTCAAGGATTGCGGGTCATTTTCCAATAAACTGACGAATGCATGCACTGTGCATTCAATCAGACACTCGTGTTCAATCCAACCACTACTACTCTTCAATTCAATGAAACATGGCTTCTTTGTAAACTACATCCCAAGTCACATGGCTTCTTTGTAAACTACATCCCAAGTCAAGTCATGACTCGGGTGCATCCTTATCATATTTTTCAGCCAAGACAACACATGTATTGACGAAATAGAAGTAGAGCATTTCATAAGAAAATGTGAAGCACCACCTTTAGGATTAATACAAACAGTACCCAACGAACAAGAATAACAAAAACATAAATACGAAAATTGAGACGCTCAACAACCTGGACAACAAAACCGCACGCTAGAAAACACTAGTACATATAAAGAGCAATGCTTGTCTCTGCTATCAATTAACTATTACCATATTTCAGCAGTGTATTGCTTAGCTTATAATAAACTATCTTGCTGGTTTTACAGGTCAGACCTGAGCAGTGCCTTCAGTAAACTTAGGATCCTCACATCTGTACTTTCCGTCGGGTCCAATTCCGAATCCCCTTGGATCTGCAAATACATTCTCTAGCAGCTGACTGCGAGATGGAACAGGGCTTTCATCAGCAAACTCAACAGCTTCTTCAACTACCTCATCAATCTTCTTATCTATGGCCTTCAAATCTGCTTCGCTTGCTAATTTGTTTTCCAAAATGTATTTCTTCAATGCAGTGATGGGGTCTCTTGTGGCATAGTGGGCCTTCTCAGCTGCCATAAGTAAATGAATATTAGAAGTCTAAATGATAATTACTACAAAGTCTAATGATGTTTATTAACCAGGTCTTTTGGTTGTCAACTTTAAGAACTTGTACAAACTGACAGAAGATTTCAAGAATAAGCTGAATAGACCTAATTCTATATGAAGTGCATAATTTGTTGAGAATTTCTTCAATTCTCTATAGTTTAGATAAACCCTATGGACATCCATTGTGGCCACTGCACTTCTATGCTTCAAGATATCTGAAGATAGAGACTCACATCTCACACCAATAGGACTCATTCATCAGTACTAGCAAAATTCATTGCCAGCAAAGATTTTTCTTTAATCTCCACAGATTGTTCGTTGATTTGCAGGTAGCACGAAAATGTTTTCTCATACATCATATATAAAATTTTGAGTAGTAGAATATATGTCAATGAAAAGTTAATACTTTTACCAAAGTAGATTGAGTATTTGACTAAATGAGAATAAGCGTCCAGGAGAATTTGGTGCCTCTTACTAGATCACATGCAATCTTGAAAGAAACCATAAATATGAGCATGAGAAAGGTCAATTTGACAGAAAATACTAACATTCAGCCATAAAAAAAAGATAAATAAATAAATAAATAACTAATAAAAACTGGTTCAAGATGCTAACCAGGGTCACGCAGCTCATCAGGATCAGCCAAAGAGTGTCCTCTGAACCTATAAGTCTCACATTCAACCAAAGTTGGACCTTCACCTCTTCTAGCTCTGCCAATAGCCTCCTTAGCGACCTCCCTAACCTTTAAAATATCCATACCATCGACATGAACCCCAGGCATCCCAAATGCTGGACCCTTCTTCCAAATTTGAGGATCAGAGGTGGCCCTCAAATGGGACATCCCGATTGCCCACAAATTGTTCTCAACAACAAACACAATGGGAAGCTTCCACAGTGCAGCCATGTTCAAACACTCGAAGAACTGGCCATTGTTGCAAGTCCCATCTCCAAAAAATGCTAATGTCACCTCATCACAATCCTCCTTCAAAACTTCTCTCTTATATTTGCTAGTGAAAGCAGCCCCTGTTGCAACAGGAATGCCTTCACCAATGAAAGCGAAGCCACCAAGAAGATTGTGCTCCTTGGAGAACATGTGCATCGAGCCACCCTGGCCCCTGCAGCAACCAGTGGTCTTTCCAAAGAGCTCACTCATGACCTCACGAGCCGAGACGCCTTTGCTCAATGCATGGACATGGTCTCGGTAAGTACTCACCACACAATCTTCTTTCTTCAAGAGCTTGATGAAGCCGGTGGATACAGCTTCTTGGCCATTATACAGATGAACAAATCCAAACATTTTGCCCCTGTAATACATCTGAGCACACATGTCCTCAAAGGCCCTTCCCAAAACCATGTCCTCATACAACTCCAGGCCCTCTTCTTTCGTTATCAACTGCACAAAAACGCACTTGATTCACCCCTTTATAGCCAAAAATCTTTAAAACCCACTTAATTTTTCTTCACATAAGATAAATGCAGCAATTTAATCATAATCAGCAGAATTTGATAACACAATCGGAAAAATAACAACAAAACCAACAAATTCTCTATTTCCCAGATTCTAATTGGAACAGCACAAGCACATGCAGTGACAATAACATAAAGAAAATCAATCGAACAACAAAAACACATCACAAGTAGTCTACATAAATACCACAAGGCATTAGCAGCTCACAAAAAGATGAAAAGCCGGGAAATTAGAAAAAGATACCAGATTAGAGCCAGAAGAGCTGGACTTTATCTTCTTCTCCTTGACTACATCCGAGGAGACTGCAACGACAGTGGCGGATCGGCGGCTGAGCGGCGAAATGCTCGTGTTAGAGCAAAATAGCTTCTTGTTGAGAGCTGCGGACCCAAGAAACGAGGAGGGACCCAAGATGTTACAGCCAGAATCAGACTTTTCAGCAGATCTGGAGGAGCTGATTAAGAGAGGATTGTGGATGATTTTGGCCGTCGCTGAACAAGCCATTTCGCTTCAGGCAGATAACGAGAGAAACAACGGAACAAGAACCCCAATGGGTCTTAGATTATCGCTCGAATAGGTTGAGATTGAAGGGAGAAGGGGATGAATGAATGGATCAAAGAAGGAGAGAAACAGGAATTATAGGTTGCGAGCAAAGGTAGAGGGGCGGAGAATACGAGGGGGAGTGTGTGTGGAAATAACCGCCGCGAGTGTGTGTTTCTTGTGCGTTTTGGTTGAACTTGTTTTTATTATTGTGAACTCTTCCCCTCGCCTATTGTGTCAATCATTTGCGTTTTATGGATGCATATACGTTACTTGGGGGGTTGTGTGTATATGCATATATATATATATATATGTATGTATGATATTCTTTCTTTTTTTGTTTTTTTTGAATTGTTTACACGTAGACTGTGAACATATTTTTGATTTAGTTGTTTTGAGATTTAATAAATTGAGTCAGAATAATTATTTCAGAAAAATGACTTTGAATCGATTGATATACATTTAGATCTACAGTGTTAATAAAGCGCCAACACCCCCCCCCCCCCCCCAATAAATTATTTCAGTATATTTTTCATATATTACACTCATTTCATATTATTAGCCATCCTCCATAGCATGGTAACGGATCGGATTTGGTACGAATTTGGCCAAAATCGAGACTCAACCCGCGAGAATTTTCTGGACCCAATACCCGTCTCAGAGCCAATGGGTCCCGGACCCGACCTAGACCTACATTGGACCTGAGCCGGGCGGGTTGGACCTGTTGAACCTGCAGGGTTCCTAAACCCGTCCCAATCCGCCAAACCTACCCCGCGAACCCGCCTCAATAATTCAAATTTTTATTTTTTAATAAATTTCTTTGAAACAATAATTTTAAATTATACAAAAAAATAATTACTTTTTTTTATTTTAGGATAGAATGATAAAAAGTATATAAAACTATATTATTTTAATAAAAAGTTCTATTTGGTTGAATGAGATAGTTCAAATACATGAAACAAACATAAAGATTCACAAAGGAAAATAAGAAAAAGAACAAATTGACCAAACAAAATCAAATTCACGAAGAAATATATAGAGATAGATGGGAAGAAATAATATTTAAATTACACTATTGGGTGGTTTGCAATTTAAATTCTAAGATTATTAAGAGAAAAAAGCATAATGCACTCTCAAATATTAAAAATAGCATTATTAAATACATTTATACATTATAAATATATTAAATATATAAATATATAATTTTATTCTAATACACTCTCAAACATCAAAAATATCATTTTTTTAATTTTATTTATTTATACATTATTTATTTGTATATTATAAATATATTAAATATATACGGGTCGGGTTGGATCCGGGCTGGGTCTAAATAGACCAGAGACTCGACCCGAACCCGAACATATCCAAAATTTTGGACCCGCAACCTGTCCCAAGACCCGTTCCCCAGGTCTAAACTAGTCCCTAGCGGGTAGGGTCCGAGTCAGGACCCGCCAAACCTGGACCTATTGTATCCCTAATCCTCTATTTCACATTATTAGCCGTTTGAGGTATTTCACAAAAATTTATTAGTATTCTAAGTGACAAATTTATCACATATCAATGTCTTAAATTCATCTTAAAAATATAAGTGGTAGCATAATTAGGAGTCGATGTGAGTGATATTTGTTGTGGAGGTAAATATAAAAAGAAATGCATTATATATTGTCATGCTTTCATAAAATGACACGCATTTTGAATATATATATATATATTTTTTTTTTTTTTTTTTGAAACAAATGAATAGTTTAAGGACAAACTAGTAAATTTTTGCCACTCATCTGGTTTCCAACTCTACTATTGTTAGTTTTTATTTAAACATACTATCTTCAGTTAATATTATTTGTTGTTTCGGCATCTTATTTTTTGTTTTAAAATATCTCTTATTGTACAAAAATATAATAGTATTTAATGTATTTTTTTTTTCAAATTTATCCCCACAAAGATAACACTATATAAAACTCACATGGTCCCCCTAATTATTCTACCATTTATATTTCTAGTAAGTCATTAAAAGAGGTAAATTTGTCAAATAAGATATACTTTCAAGTTCTCTTTATTAATGATAATTAATAAGAAGATACCTATTGATGAGTCAAGTGCCATTTCACCATGCCACGTCATCGTAATCTCCCAAAAATCACAAATCCGCCAAGTATAGAATTGCCGCCCTCGAAGTCATCAAGGCCCTCGAAAAGGCACACAAGCCAGCCTCGTTCCTTTAAGAAGACCCACAAAACGACAAGTTAGCTAGCAAGGGTGCCCTCGAATGGAGAGATTGCCCTCGAAGGTGCTCCCATCGAGGGCTAAATCCCCCACTTAGCCGTTGTAAAGGTGGGAACTTTGACGGGACGAGTACAGCTTGAGGTTACTGGCAGGCGCAGCCCACTGCCACCTACTGCATCACGTTGGCACATGGGTCCATCCCATCAGACGTGGGCGCATTAAATGCCAAGTCATAAATACAATCCTTGGTCATAAATGCCCAAGATATCCATTTAATGCCGGGTATGACCCCTCATTAATGATGAGTGAGAGCAGCCGCCAAAAGACTGGAAAAAGGGGGGACAAAAGGCACTTATTATAATAGCTACAGGGCTAAAAGTGACAGGATCCCACCAACCACGTCACATCAGGCTCCTCACTCTCATATAAAAGCTCCATACGGCTCTCCACTCAAGGGTAAGACACTCATTTGCCTTGCAAACCAAGCTGATATTACTACTATTCATCTTCTTCTTCTTGAACCTACCACTAACTTGAGCGTCGGAGAGCCTACGCCGGGGCAAAACCGGCTAGTCTCACGTGCGCTTCTCCCTCTTTAGCAGGTGGGCCACCAGCAAATACTATTTCGGAGTGCGCAGTACCCGAACACGTGGGCCAACCAAATCCGGACCGCATCATTTGGCGCTAGAAGGAGGGCCTAATCCTGTTCAAGAGTTGATTCTTTCTCAAGCAAGAAGAATGGTGAACACCCGGCGAACTCACATGTCCGCCACATCGGAGAGGAGCCATCGTGACCCTCCCGAAGTGACTCAACGGGCAGAGGAAGCCATCAACGTCGGAAACAGAGGAAAGGAACCTGCTGCACCCGCACTGCCCGCTGGCCTGGGGGCAAGACCCTCCCACGATCCCGCACCAGCTCAAGTAGCAGGGACGCAACAGGTTGAGCATACGGTCACCCTCCCCATCAGCCGGATCAGACAGCTGTTGGGGGCCTGCGATGACCAAACCCTAGCCCGGTTACTATCCGGGGGGCTATCTCCATCCCCTAATGAGGTAGGGCCCCCAGCCATATCTCGTCGCAACGAGCGTCATGATCCCTGCCGGAGCCAATCCTCGCGTGAAGGGAGTCATAGACATAACCCCAGGGAAGAGGTCGCTGAATCAGGCAATATAGTCGCTCGAAGGGTTCCTCCTGGCCGAAATGCCATGGATGCACCCGCCGGGTCCAGGGTTCCCGCCAGGTCTCGGTCCGGCGATCATCATCCGCGCCCTCGAAGGGGGGAGGAGCCGAAAGAGCTGGCTCGCATGCGCCAACAGGTCAGCGACCTTCAGGATAAGATAGAGCGCCTGTCCAGGCGTCGCGAAGGAGATAGAAGCTTAAGGGTGGAAGTAACGCGACAACTGCCTCCTTACAACCACCGATTGGAGAGATCTCCATTTATTTTGGAGATTGCCGAGTCCCGGTTGGCCCCGGATGAACACATGCCCACCAGCTTACCTCGTTATGACGGTACTACGGACCCGCTGGAGCACCTGACTCATTATGAGGACGTAGTAGGGGTGGCAACCAGCAACCTCCATGTATGGGCCCGTCTCTTCTCTACCACCCTCCAAGGAATCGCCCTTACATGGTTTAAGAAGATGGAGCCACAGTCCATCTCCTCCTATGAAGAATTAGCAGACAAGTTTTTGAATCACTTTGCTGCCAAGATGTCTACTAAGTTGTCCCATACTCATTTGTATGGAGTAGTCCAGAAAGAAGAAGAGAGCCTACGTGCTTTCATGGAACGATTCAACAACGAGCTCCTCAAAGTAGAAGATGTTGGAGTCGAATTTGTCCGGCACGCGTTATATCAAGCCCTAACGAACGAGAAATGCGCGGAGGCCATTATTATGCAAGCCCCCCGTACCATTGCCGGGATCCAGCAGCTGGCCTCCAAGTACATGGAGGTGGAGGAGCTCAATCTCATAAAGCACCCGCCCAAGGCCAAGGGCGAAGGTAGTACCAAACCCCGGGAAGACAAACCAAGGGGCAAGGAAAGGAAGGAGGTGGTTAGGAAATACAAAGCGTACTCTCCCCTTACCAAGACCCCAGCTGAGATCTTTTCACTCCTCAGGAGCCACGCGTTTTCAACGCCTAAGAGGATGCCCGAGGGGAGGAAAGCCCGGAGGAGTGGAAAATATTGTGCCTATCATCGACAACACGGGCACAACACAGAGGATTGCTATAACTTACAGGACGAGATCGAGGCCCTAATCCGTGGTGGGAAGCTCCAGGAATTTGTTAAGAAGCTGGAGTACTACGACAGCCAGGCCTCCCCGATCCATCGAGATCGGTCGAGGTCATCTAGAAAGGCGAGCCCTCAAAGGCATCCAGAGACTTCGAAGAGAGCCGACAAGAGGCCCCTGAGCAACAATCACCCCATAAAGGGCACGATCCTTATGATCGCGGGAGGACCACCAGGGGGTGATACTAGATCCTCTCGAAAGAAAGTTGGCAGGAAGCTCCGGTATGACCGATTTGCCCTCAAGGATCCGGATTACCCTCAGCAGGTCAATGCTATCGAGGGATGCTCGATCGAGTTCACCGAAAATGACAAGATCCCTGTCCAGAGCCCAGAAGGTCTGACTGAGCAACCCGACTATCCTATGGTGGTAACGGCCGACGTAGCCAACTTCGCCATTACCAAGACTTTGATTGACAATGGAAGCTCAGCCAATGTCCTATTCTACTCGACCTTAAAAAAGATGGACATGGGAAAAATCAACTTGGAGCCGGTGAGGACGCCCCTAGTAGGCTTTGGGGGGTCCCAGATTCACCCCTTGGGCAAATCAAATTGCCAACATCCCTCGGCAAAGAGCCCCACCGACGGACCTTGATGGTGAACTACCTGGTGGTGGACGCCCCCTTCGCCTATAATCTAATCCTGGGCCGACCAGCGCTTAATACATTCCTAGCAGTGGTCTCGACTTATCACCTCATGATGAAGTTCCCCACCGAGACCGGGATCGGACAGGTGAGATGCGATGTAGTTGACGCGTGGACCTGCTATTCAGTCTCACTGGGGATGAGGTCTGGGTCCTCGAAAAGGAAATCACCCGAGGCCAGCTCGGATAGCGACTCCGGATGGGCAGAACTGCGCCCGATGAAAACGAGGAAGCTCGAGGACAGCAGGATCGAGCCCACCGGAGAATCTAAGACCATCGAGTTGGAGCCCGGTAACCCCGAGAAAACGACCAAGATAGGGGCTCAACTCGATCAAACTAAGGAGATGATGCTTGTTCACTTCTTGCGAGAGAACAAGGACGTGTTCGCGTGGCAGCCCTCGGACTTCCCTGGAATAAGCCCTGAGGTCATTGTACACCGCTTGAATGTCGATCCCACATTCAAGCCTGTTAAACAGAAAAAGAGGGTCTTTGGGGCCGAAAGAAACAAGATAATCGAGGGGGAGGTGAATAAGTTGCTGAAGGCCGGTTATATCATGCCTATATACTTCCCGGAGTGGCTGTGCAACGTGGTAGTGGTCCCCAAGGAGCAAGAAAAGTGGAGAATGTGCAATGACTTCACGGACCTCAACAAGGCGTGCCCAAAGGACCCCTACCCACTCCCTCGAATCAATCAGCTTGTCGATTCGACGGCGGGCAGCGAAATGATGAGTATGATGGATGCCTATCAAGGGTACTATCAGATCTCCATGGCCCCGGAAGACCAATCCAAGACTTCGTTTGTGGTAGAAATGGGGGTCTACTGTTTCTTGGTTATGCCATTCGGCCTCAAGAACGCGGGGGCGACCTATCAAAGGTTAGTAAATCTAATCTTTAAAGAGTTAATAAGACGGATTGTCGAAGTGTACGTGGATGACATGATCGTTAAGATCCCGGAGGAAAGAGACCATCTCGAGCACCTTAGAGAGGTCTTCCAAGTACTTAGGGAATTTGGTTTAAAACTCAACCCCTCGAAATGCACGTTTGGAGTCCGAGGGGGGAAGTTTCTGGGTTACATGGTCAGCGAGAGGGGGATCGAGGCCAATCCAGAGAAAATCGAGGCCCTGCAAAAAATCGGGTCCCCCAAATCAATCAAGGACATCCAGAGGCTCTGCAGCCGGATTTTCTCATTGAACAGACTCATATCTCGGTCGGCGGACAGGAACCTCATCTTCTTCAAAAAATTGAGGAAAGTTCCTGATTTTCAGTGGACCCCCGAATGCGAGCAAGCCCTATGCGAGCTCAAAGAATATCTGGCCGCCCCTCCTCTGCTAGCAAAATCGAACCCAGGAGAAAAGCTGTATGTGTATCTCGCTGTATCTCCAGAAGCTGTCAGCTCAGTAATTGTGGTAATAAGAGATCGGAAGCACCTACCGGTGTATTACCTTAGCAAAGTGTTGCAAGGGCCAGAAAAGAACTACCTGGAGATAGAGAAATTTGCGTTGGCCCTCATCCACTCCGCAAGGAAGCTGAGACAATACTTTCAATCACATTCAATGGTAGTGCTTATCGACCAACCTCTCCGGCAAGTCATCTCAAAGCCTAACACGTCGGGCCGACTTATCAAGTGGGCTATAGAGCTCGAGGAGTTCGATATATCATATCAACCCAGAACCGCCATCCAAGCCCAAGTGTTGGCTGATTTCCTCCTTGAAAGAGTGGGGTTGCCGGAAGAAAGTCCGCCTATGACCGACCTTTGGCTCCTGCATGTAGATGGGTCCTCCACCACGCAAGAGGGGGGGGGGGGGGGGAGCTGGGATCACCCTACAGAGCCCAGATGGTGATATGGTGGAATTCACTATCAGGCTCAATTTCCCAGTCACAAACAATGAAGCAGAATATGAGGCCCTCATAGCTGGCCTCGAATTGGCAATTCGAGAAGGAGTCTCACATATCCGAGCCTTCACTGATTCTCAACTAGTTTCTAATCAGATCGGGGGAATATACGAAGCTCGGGATTCCACGATGCCCAAGTACCTCGAATATGTTTCCAAGCTGAAGGAAAATTTCAAATCTTTCACTTTGGAGCAGATTTCGAGGGAAGAAAACGAGCGCGCAGACGCTTTGTCTGAATTTGCAAGTGCCCTGAAAGGCACGAGGGATCATGTAGTCAAGTTTCAGACTCTCGACACCTCTGCAATCCGTGAGGGGGGCGCCCCAATCCTGCCTATCCAACCCCTCGAACCCAGTTGGCAGGATGAAATTCGCGCCTTCCTGTCGGGAGAAGAGATTTCTGACCAAATCCAGTCGAGGAGGCTAAGAAGACAGTGTCCGAGATATGCCTTGGACAGCGAGGGAAGGTTACTTCGAAAATCTTTTCTGGGACCCCCGCTCCGATGTCTCCTCCCCTCGGAAGCCCGAGAGGTAATGCAGTCTATTCACGAGGGGAGTTGTGGGAATCATGCGGGAGGGAGATCACTATCCAAAAAGATCATGAGAAGCGGTTTTTTTTGGCCAACTATCCTAAAAGATGCATTTGATTACACTCGGAAGTGCCCGAAGTGCCAACTTTATGCCAACCTTCCTCACAAACCGACGGCTGAGATGGTGAATGTGGAGATTTCATGGCCTTTCGATCAATGGGGGATCGATATAGTTGGACCTTTCCCCATGGGAAAAGGCCAAAGGAAGTTCGCCATAGTGGCCGTGGAATACTTCACTAAGTGGGTCGAGGCTGAGGCTGTTCCCAAAATTACCGATGCCTCGATCCGGTCTTTCATATGAAAAAATATCATTTGCCGTTTTGGGGTCCCTCGAGTGCTGATATCAGATAATATTCTAAATTAAATTTACTAAATTGGCTTTACTATAAAATACTCAAAAACCAGTGAGGAATAATTTTGTAGGAAAAAAGAAACTTTTGCTAATAATTCAATGTAGTCTACAAAATCAAATGAGATTGATAATACCATTAAAATGCTATTTACGGACTAAATCACACAAATCAAATATGATAGTTCAACTACAATTACCCAATCTAATATACACACAAATACTATACACACATTAATCCAAAGTCGAGTGCTGATATCAGATAATGGCACCCAGTTTCAAAGTCGAGCCACGACGGAATGGTGTCAGAGTCATGGCATCGAGCAACGGTTCACCTCCGTGGGAAATCCCCAAGCCAATGGTCAAGTGGAGGTAACCAACCGCATCATTTTCCAAAACCTTAAAACGGTGCTAGGTGCTTTCAAGGGAGAATGGGCGGACGAGTTACCGGGGGTCTTGTGGGCTTATCGCACCACCCCTCGAACAGCGACGGCGGACTCCCCATATGCCTTAGTGTATGGGTCCGAGGCAGTTATTCCAGTGGAAATATTACACGATACAGCTAGAGTCGCGTTTTTCGACGAGTCCAGGAATGAGGAGAACCGAGCCACAGAGTTAAATTTGCTCGAGGAAAGAAGAGATACAGCCTGGTCGAGGATGCAAAAATATCGAGCCTCCATGGCCCGAGCATACAATAAAGGAGTACGCCCCAGAAATTTCCAACTTGGTGACTTGGTCCTTAAAAAGGTTGAAGTATCCAAGCATGTGGGAAAATTAGACCCTAACTGGGAGGGACCTTACAAAGTTGTGAAGGTTTCAAAAAATAATGCGTATCGGCTCGAGGACATGGAAGGAAGCGAACTACCTCGACCATGGAATGCTTCGAATCTCAGAAAATTCTATGTATAAGATAAGTTTGCTCGCCCCTTCCTCGATAGTTAGTAGAAATTTGTGTCGAGGACGCTTTTTGATTCGAGGAAAGCGAATGTAAAGAAATGTTTTAATAAGAATCCCTTTTCTCTCGATTATCTTTGAAGTGTTCTCGCACATTTGCAGTTAAGCCTTGGTGAAATATGGCTTGGCGCAATGATAAAACTTCCATATCCCTCGATTCCATTTATGCTTTAACGAATTTCGTTTAACTTCACACAAATGAGACAGCGCCTCTCGATTTCATCAAAGTATCATTCAACGGCAAAAATAAAAACAGTGATAACATTAATATGGGCGCGAGAACTAATCTTTTTACTTAACAAGGGAAGCCTCGAGTGGGCCATTTCATTAAAAAAGCCCGAGGGCGAAAAAGTTACAAGGACTTAAGCGGGAAAAAGCAAAAAATGGGGGAGAGATTACGTAAAAAGGGGTGGGGGTTATTGGACCTAGTCGCTGAGTTCGACAGGCCTATCCTCCTGACCTTCTTCGCCCCCGTCACCGGCAAATGCTCCTGCTCCGTCCTCTCCATCTCAGTTCTCGGGGTCATTGGGAGTGCTAGGCTCGGCCATCCGTTCCTTCCAGGTCTCGAGGGCCGGTACCATAGGCATTTGAACATCCTCTTCCCCCGATGACTCGCCATTCGCAGTCTCCGGCGTTGGAATATTGAGGCGGCGGAAAGCAAAGTTGAATTCGCTTCCTTGGAAGTCGAACTCTTTGGACTTCCCAGTCGAGGGCGAAGCCTCATCCACCGGCGCCCCGCTGCGGTCAAAGGAGAGCCCCACCGACTCTCGGTCAAAGTCCTCTCTTAATTCGCCTCGAGTTTGGAGTTGATAGAGGACCAGTTCTATGGCCTCCGCAGAATCCTGGAAACCGAGGTACGTCCTGATGTAATCGAACGCCTCACTCACGAAGAACCTCGAGAAGGCCCGCTTGACCTTCTTATGGCATCGTGCGGGGAATATCCATTCCGCTCTTTGAAGCCCCGCCTTGACGCCTTCCCTATAGTTGCGGAAAGCCTTGGCCTCCGCCTCGGCAACTCTATTGTTAACTACCTCAAGGCGCTCTTTTCGCGAAGTCCCGAGCCATTTCGGCCCGTTCGCACAACTCCCGCGTTTCCTCCCAAGCTTGGGCCGTGCGCTTGACTTCGTCGTCCAGACCCGCACATTTCTTCTCGAGCTCCGCAATGCGTGTCCGGGCAAATTCGAGAAGCTGCTGGCTCTCCTGCAACTGCCCTCGAAGATTATCGTTTGTCGAGGCCAACTCCCCAGCAAGGACTTCGGTCTCCTCGAGGCGCTTCTCTACCTCAACAGGCGCCTGTTTACTCTTTTTCTTCTCCTCTAGGAGGAGCCTCTTGTACTTATTCTTCCCCCGCCGGAAGACGCTCGCACGGCGGAGGAAATGGTGAGACAAGGGGGCAACCACCTGCCCAGAAAGTCGACAGATGAATAATGAGTTCAAAAAAAAAAAAAAAACACGAAGTTTGGGGCGTGTATCCTTACCCCAATTAGGGCGTTGGCCAGGTTGGTCTCCAGATCAGCTATGGAGCACTTCAAAAGAGCCCGATGGTCGTTGGGAAACTAAAGACCCCGGAGAAGGGCCAAGTTCATCTTCGTATCCGTCTCGTTGGTCCCTATCCCGGTAATACGAAGATTAGAGTAGTAGTGCTCGAGGTGGACAGGATTATTGGGCCCCACGTCTACACATTTGAGAATCTCGTCCTCCTCGTCTGACTCCGGGGGCTCGGGGCTTGCCACCCGTTTGCCTTTTCCCGTGGGGGTTAACTTCTGCTTTTTGGCCCCCCCGAGCAGCCTCCTCATCCGCCGCTCTCTTCCGAGAGCCCTCGGTGCCCCCTTCGCGAATGGAGACCCCCGGCAAAATCCTTCGAGGGGCGGCAGCCTTGGGACTTGGCCGGGTTGAAGGCGCTGACTGTGCTGTCCCAGTGAGGGGACTGGCAGAACTCACCCTAGTTCGAGGCGAAGCCTCGGTGGGAGCCCCAGTTGATGTTGGCCTTGGCGAAGGCCTTGAAGTAGTAGTAGCAGGGGCCGGCGCCCTAGGAGCTGGGGTCGGCACCGAAGTGGGAGCCTCTGTTTGAGGCGTTGCTTGATCCGTGGGCGATGGGCCACCCTCATCGCCCCTTGGGGCCGTCGCCTCCTCGGCCGGTGACGCCCCCTTTGCTGGTGTAGTTCCCTCAGCTGATCGAGGGATCTCAGCCTCTGTTTCTTCCTCGGAGGCCCCAACCCCTTGGCTGGAACCCTCTCCGGCCCCGGTGTCTTTCCTTGGCCTCCTCGCCTTCTGAGTGACGGGTCTGTGAAACGGCGTCACCCTGGGTCGTGGGGGCTGGGTTTGGCGCCTTTGGCTGTCGAGCCTCGCCAACAGTGCTTTGCGTGCGTCCATAAGAATTTGTAAAGCTGCAAAAACAAAGACTATTATCCCGCAAGAACCTCGACAAACAATATGAAGTGCAGAAAAAACAAGGGAAAGAAGACTTAGGCCCTAAGGTGGTTCTCGTTAAAGGGTTGACACCGCGTACCGAAACGGTCGCCGGGGCCGGGGTCGCCAGTGGCGCTTGAGAGGCGGCACGCGCGAAGTATGTTCTCGGAGGTTAGATAAACCGCGCACATCCTCCCCATCTTCGCCAAGTCCTCCACTTTCCCCTCGTCAAAGCTTGGCTCCTCGTGGAACTGGTTTCGATTAAGTATTGGAGGCTGACGCCAAGTTGAGGGCATACCCAACTGCCATCGATCCTCCACAAAGATGAACTTCCTTTTCCATCCCGACCCATGGGAGGATTTGAAGCCGTCCAATACCTTCGAGGAGCCAGAACGGGCTGATAAGTACAAGAATCCGGGCCCATCATCCGCCGATTCGCCAGGGCCCGATCGAACCGATTCGTTCGATCTAAAAAACTCCAAAAAATTAGCGGGGCTTGCCTCTTCCTTTAGACACTTCATGATCACCACGAAGGCAATGATGATCATGATGGAATTCGGCACCAATTGACAGGGGCAAACCCCAGTGAACTCCAGTAATCGCCGGACTTCGGGAGGAAAAGGAAGGCGCAATCCCGCCTCGAAGTGATGAAGATTGAGGGCCACACACCCTTCCTTTGGCTCCACCATGTTCTCCGTTGGGCCTGGCATGTGAATAGGGAACTGGACCCCATATTCCTCCCTGATTTTCTCGATCTCCGCCACTGTGATGTTGCTGGACATGTCCCGGGGGAGGGAGGCTGTCTGAAATCTGCCCATTCCGGCGCCTCGTGCTTTTGGGCTCTTTGCCGACGACCCGCTTGGTCCTGCGTCCCCTCTGGCTGGTCCCGTCATCTTCCTTTTCGGACGGGGACGGACACTCTCCGGCGCGTTGCCCGGCGCCTCACCTCTCGTGCCGCCCTCTGACGGCGCCCCGGCCAGCGTGGCTCCCGTGTCCTTACTGGCGCGACCCACCCCGGTGCCTGAAACTGACTAGGAGGGGAGGTGAACCTCCCTCTCCGCCACCAAGTCCTCAGGCGTGGGGTCAGAATCGCCCAGTATCTTTCTCTTAGGTCCCATGGCGGCTAGGGTTTTTTACAAAAAAGAAGGGGAAATTTGAGAAGGAAAAGGAGATTCACCTGAAATGGCGACGAGAACTTGAGAATGTCGTGAACGTGGTGGAAATCCTTAAGCCAGTCGTCTGAATAAGTATAGCAGGCGGAACGAAAAATCGGATTGTGGTGAAACCCGCAACTATTTATAGGTTATACGGGGAAATCACCCACCATTATGGCACCTCGGGCGCGATGACCCAAAAAAGCCTGCAATAATGGCGACAGAACACGCCCTTTCGCGTGAAAACCCTTCGGCCGCCCAAAATTAATGGCTGGGGACATGACGCGTCCCCCCAAATAGACGCGTGGACTGACAGGCTGAAAAGGTGCGGCTCTTCATACCCCAGTGGCGCTTCAAATTCAAAAAACGAAGGGACGTCTGACATCCTACTAATAAATGCACTCTTGAAGGCTGACGTCCTCGTCACACTCAAGAGTGGAGGGGCTAATGATGAGTCAAGTGCCATTTCACCATGCCACGTCATCGTAATCTCCCAAAAATTACAAATCCGCCAAGTATAGAATTGCCGCCCTCGAAGTCATCAAGGCCCTCGAAAAGGCACACAAGCCAGCCTCGTTCCTTTAAGAAGACCCACAAAACGACAAGTTAGCTAGCAAGGGTGCCCTCGAATGGAGAGATTGCCCTCGAAGGTGCTCCCATCGAGGGCTAAATCCCCCACTTAGCCGTTGTAAAGGTGGGAACTTTGACGGGACGAGTACAGCTTGAGGTTACTGGCAGGCGCAGCCCACTGCCACCTACTGCATCACGTTGGCACATGGGTCCATCCCATCAGACGTGGGCGCATTAAATGCCAAGTCATAAATACAATCCTTGGTCATAAATGCCCAAGATATCCATTTAATGCCGGGTATGACCCCTCATTAATGATGAGTGAGAGCAGCCGCCAAAAGACTGGAAAAAGGGGGGACAAAAGGCACTTATTATAACAGCTACAGGGCTAAAAGTGATCGGATCCCACCAACCACGTCACATTAGGCTCCTCACTCTCATATAAAAGCTCCATACGGCTCTCCACTCAAGGGTAAGACACTCATTTGCCTTGCAAACCAAGCTGATATTATTACTGTTCATCTTCTTCTTCTTGAACCTACCACTAACTTGAGCGTCGGAGAGCCTACGCCGGGGCAAAACCGGCTAGTCTCACGTGCGCTTCTCCCTCTTTAGCAAGTGGGCCACCAGCAAATACTATTTCGGAGTGCGCAGTACCCGGACACGTGGGCCAACCAAATCCGGACCGCATCACCTATATATTGTCATATAAAAGTAACATAAAACCATCAGTTCGTTTAATGGGATGAGATATTAAATTTCTTAACAACATCTAAAATTCAAATGCTAGAATTATTAATAGAGCAAATGGATTGAGAGAATCACTTTTGTATTGGATCTCTGCATTAACCGAATTCTAATTAATTGGCCAATGAATCGAAACCGAGTGGCTAAGATGATGATGATGATGATGATGATGATAATAATAATAATAATAACATAGGTAATTTTAATTTTACATGTATTAGAAATTTAAGCACACTACTCGGAGTGTGCGTCTACTGCTAATAAAAGAAAATGAGTGCAACTTTACCTCTTATGAAAATGGCCGTGGTCTTTTAATAGATGTAATGCATAACATTGAGAATCCTCTCTCTTTCTTTCTTTCTTTCTTTCATTTTCTTTTTTTCATCAGAGAGAGAGAGAGAGAGAGATACTATGAGAAAAAAGAATAAAACGATAGAAGTTAATAAGTTTTCAAAATAATATGGAGAAAGTTTTCCCTAAAGTAAAATTGCAGCTGCGGGATAAGCCATTGTATGTACAAAGTGATTTATTAATCCTACGTTTATAAATTCAAAAACAAAACTCTGAATCGATGAAATAATGTCGTAACAAAATTCTCAGCCACTTTTTCCCCCACGTAAATGTCATTGACAGAACGGGGACAGGTGAGGGTTAGAGACAAGTTTGGTCACTTTTTCAGCAACTAACGAACTTTAATGCATCACTAAATTAGGATCATAAAATTAAAGTTCTTGAGCCAACTGCCAAATTCCATAGTCAACATTCAACAACCCAAAAAGGTTATTGGAGATCCACAAAACACAGGAACCTCAAGGCTGCATTTACTTCATAAACTCACTGGCGCACATATTTTCAAGTTTCGATCACCAAATTTAGAGAAGGGGTATGAAACAGCACAGACCAGCTAATACAAAAGATAGTCAAGTTCCCGAAAAAACAGATGCATATGCGTGCGTGTGTATGTGTGTTCATGTTTAGAACAATACAACCAGCCAGACTGCTATTGCCTCGTAACTGCAGGAACAAGAATGCGCGACTTAGAAAAGCCACCACGAACTCAATGGAGACGAATGAGTATAAATATTGGTACATGTCTTTTCGGTTGCTATCCTCTCTCTAATTGCCCAAAGTATGAACCCCATTCACAAAAAGGGGTTCAGCAACTGTGCCCGTGTGAATATTTCACCCAAACAGAACAAACTAATGCCAGCAAAAAAGAATGAGAAAGAAAAGATTCCTACGAAATGACGCGGAGCTATATTAGATTTGCCCTCTTCAGAAATCTGATAGTTCTGCAGTAGTACGGCCATATTGATTCGACAAAATCTAGGTATCTCTCGACCACCCACACTTGCAAATCCTTCATTTTTCTCCTCGTCACCTCATTGTAGTCCATGTTCTTTATATCAGCCACCGGTTGCAATATACATATCCTCATGGCTTCTTTTAGCTTCCCACAAAAAATGTAATCATGTACCAGCAAGCAGCAGACAGGCAGGTTCTTGACTACTTTGACTGTCTGGTTGAAGCTGAACGCATAGAGCCCACATATAGCTCGGAACATCTTTATGTAGAGAGCAACAATTAATGGTCCAATAATCCATAGGGGAGCCAATTCTTTTGATACTTTCAAACCATATGCAAGGTTAATTGCGAGGTACAGAGGGGTGCTGCAAACAGAAGTTCAGAGCAAGTCATCAGCAGTATTTACCTGGTATTGTAGGTGTAAATGAAAAGCAGGATTTTGTGTATCATTATAACGGACCAGAATAATAAGGTCTGAAGATAATATTAGCATGATGTATGTAAAAGACAATGCTTTACCATTAGAGCATGCCTCATAACTACAAACTAGGTTTGGGAAAGTAAACCACCATAGAGTAAGCCATACCATAAATAAAAATCTGGTCAAACTAAACCTTTTCTCTCCTCTTGAATATTAAGCAAACACGTGTGTACACACACTGCCAGTCCCCTACCCCAACCCCAACCCCGCCCCCACCAACGTTTGGAGAGAAAGAACAGTGTGGAACCATCATACTTACAAAAGTAGCAAGGGTATCTTTATTGTTGCATCCAACCCCAAAAAGACGCACCAAACTGCTTTCAGCATTTCACCTCTTTCTTCCTTTTGTACAGCATTGGGCATTTCTGTTGTTTCAGTTGAAGAAGGTCCTTCAAGAACTTTCTGAACTGGTTGGGTTTCTGATGGCGTACGCAATAACATCAACCAGTTCTTAAATAAATTCTGTATAGCCAGTGACCTGGTTGTGGTCTCATCAGCTGCTGGGTAAGGAGCAGGAACAACATTCTGCGCCTTCGAAGATTCCACCGAGGATTCTTCACTCTTATTTTGCAAATAAGAAACTTTAACAGAATTCTTCAGGGACTCTGAGCCATTAGCTCTGCTGCCAGAATCATCATAGCGACTGCTGCCCTTGAAAGCTGATATTTTAAATAATTTCAACTTCGGCCCAAGCGAAAGAGAAGCTCTTAAACTGAAAGCAAGCTTTTTGATCAGTCTCAGTTAACAAACAGCATATGAAAGAATTTTTGAACTCCAAAATATAGATATACAATTTCATAAATCAGCGAACATCACTCACGAATAATATGTAGTCCACAACTCCACGATAGCATTGTGGAAAATGGCAAAATTTAGAAGGTTAGGAAGAAAGGCTTGATATATATAGCTTTAAGCATAGAATATTTAAGTTTCGTGCAATCAATCCACTCAACAAACCCATGTAGATGCTAAGACAATTACACCATCAATCTTCCAGTAACACAAGAAAAAGGTCATAATATACTTTGATCAGAAATATTAGAACTGTTTGAACTATTGTTATATGATAAAACACTTAAATTGCAATTATGAAGTAGCACAGTAATAATAAATGGAACCCAAAATGGATGTTCACTGAGACAATTATAGCCTCTAGAAGAACTGTGACTGCTACAGTTTCTTGTATCTTTTCTGTGTGATTTGAAACAATATGAATAGAGAAGATCCACATCATGTACATCCATGCCCACAGACAAATCTCATTAGCATCCATGACGGGTGAAATTTAGCAAGGGAAATGGGCTCTCTGTATGCAGCATGCGGACATTAAGATAAATTCTGCACCATCTTGGAAAGTCCTCAACATATGACTTGCTACCTCAAAAGCATTCAAAATGGTGTTAGTAGCTCCAATCCTACCCACTATACATCTCACAAAAATTTATCCATATATTAACGAAAAAAGAGCTACTAATCATCAACAACAATTAAATGCAACACATCTTCCTCCATCCAGTGATTTTGAGAGACAGTAACATAAAAGAAATGCCAGGCAAATTCAAATAGAAAGATTTAAGCAACCAACTGATGCTGGTCATCCTAAAAGCCCTTCAACTTCGAAATTATTGGATTCACCAGAAATAAAAATCATGGGTCCCGTAGATTAATACACATGAAAATTTCATGTTAAATAAGGAAACACCACAAGCTCTCACCTTGAACATGATCTGCATTTCAAAGAAATATATCTATCTTTTCTTCCAACTGTATGGGATGTATGTACAGAATGGTTTAACTTGCTCCCTCTGCTCCATGATGAAGGTACAGTGGACAAAGTGCTAAAAGAACCCTGAATAAAGTCACCAAGAACATTTGTTTTATATTTTAATTAGGCCAAATGGAACACTGGGAAACTGGAGATTCCAAAATATAAGAATAGATGAAAACAAATCTAGTTAAACATGTTGATGCATGTTTTATTTTGACCAAGAATTAGGATTGCCCACTTCCAGAATCCACGAGATACCATACATAATTTTGAAACTAAATATAATTATGCAGTTTTATTAAATTTAAAGTCATGTATTAGAACAATGGAATAAAGTTAGAAACTTCATTTCTGATTTGTTGGTAAAGTCTTGCTTTTTTATTGGGTTTGAGGATTATAACATGTATCACCACCAGGTCATACTTCTTCAGAATATCACAGGCTGAAACTTTATGATCTTCTATGACAAGCTATGTAGCTTTGTTAGAATGCATTGCGTCTGATGCAAGCAAGAGAATCGCCAAACTAGAGAGCTAACCAAGAATGCTCTAAAGAAAATTACTGCAGGCGGAGAACCGAAGTGATAAATCTTCATCAACATATGACACTTTTTCCAGATAGGTAGGTTCAAGAAGGTGAAACGAGGAATACAGCTACCAGTTAGCATATTCAAGAGTCCTTTAAACTAGCATATATCTAATAAATACATGAATGGTCATAGTTACCTTCAAATGATGGGTTGCCAAAGCCATAGTCTACACCGATTGCGCACTAACATTTCCCTCTAATTCATATCTGCTTCAAGAACTGCAAACCCTGAAAAAAAACTTCAACTTGTGTTCACCAAGTGACAAATTATCCAATCAAGATATTCATGAAAACAAAGCATAAAATGATTGCAACTCCTCTTTCTCTCTTTTCCTCTTTCAAACCTGATCCAGAGACTACAAAACCAATGAACAGAAAGCAATATTTTCTTTTTTTTCCTTTTGCCCTAGAAAGAGACAATTGAAAGATCAACCTAAAACCAACCCATCATCCTGTAACTTCATATGTGCACACTTTCAATTGGGGGCAGATTATAATTCACAATATTCGCAAGGTCACCAAAACAAATGAAGCCACGCAACCACACAAACACGCTTATATGCCCACACACACGTGAGAGAGAGAGAGAGAGAGCTTACGATGAATTATGAGGCGTTTGCTGCGATTGATGATGAATAAGAGAATCTCTGCGTTGCCCGGGGAGCTTTTATCGTTGGGATAGAATTCGCAGGAGGAGAGGAGATTCGGATAGGGGAAATGGATAGAAGAAAATTGTGAAATTAGGGTTTTCAAAGGGACTCATTTTGTTAATTTATTATTATACTTCTTCTTTCATTTTTTTTTTAAATTGTTTATTTATGGTATATTTCAGTATTCACGCGTATGTGTTTGAGCATCAGCATCTCTTCCAGCAGTTTTTACCTCATGCCACTGCCCACTTGATTTTAATTATTTTAGAAATTTTAGTTTGTAAAATAGGTTCAACTTGATCGAGACATAAAAACACACCAATGAATCACTACTTCTCCCCTCTTAATTCATAAATAGATTAAGGACAAATCACATCTACACCCGTTGAAGTACAATCTAATTATAAATTAGTTTTTTTGATGTTAAAAAATTATAAATATCCCTAAAACATGTATCAATTCAATAAAATTCATTCTTCATCAAGACATGATATAATTATGAGTTGTATTTTTATTATTTTCGATTGAATTTTGAGATGAAATTCGCATATACAAGATGTAAAAACTATAAATAAAGTTAATTTTAACAAAAAAATAATAGTAGTATTGAATTACAGATGGTGATACTTGATAATAGTTGTGGTGACATAAAATGAAATTATTTTGCGAAAATCAGTGAAATAATAAAATTAATTGAGAAATTTTATTACACTCGACGATGTGCATCTCTTGATTGTTGAATTGATTGCTACAACTATAGAAAAATCGTCTTTAGAATATCTCTATTAATGTTTATAATAAAGTTTCAAACTTCGATAGGATATTTATAAATTTTATAAGAAAAGAAACTAATTAAACATTACTCTATATCTTAAGGGGTGTAGACGTAATTTACCCACAACTTCAGCGCTAATTCTTAACTAGAAATCTCGTATTCGAACTTTGGAAATAGAGAAAGCTTTACACTTTAGTATTACCCGATTCGAACCCAAATTTCGTCGATGTTTAATGATACTCAATACCGGATGGTCAATGAATGACCCACAGGAAAAATGCCAAAAAAAAATTGGCATTAGCTTGATGTACCTTCCTATATATTAAATTAAAATAATAATTGCTTTCACCCATCACGATAATAATTTGTTGATCGTAAAAGTTTACTATATAGTTTCTTTTCTTTTGTTCTTTTTTGCATAATTTAAATTGCTTATGTATTTCATTTTTGTATTATTATCTCATTTTAGTACATCCAACAGATCATTTTATACTTGGTTAAATAATAATAATAATAATACTAATAAATCATTTATTTAGACCGGAAATGTACTCAGATTCCTATGACAAGATATTATTACCAGAAAACCTTCGTGATATGGTGGGTATTTGACGACACCTATCCCTGAATCCAACGGGGATGCCACATAGCATAAAATTTCATTCAAAAGTGAAGGGTGGAATCACAACATCATGTAACCAAACTAAATATCCTAACGAAGAAAACAAAAATGCAAGATTGATGGGTAAGAGATGAAAATGAACATTTGAACTTGAACTCCAAATCATTCCATCAAATCCATCTCATTCATTCGATCCAGACGAACCAAAGAACTCCAAGTAAAATCGGTTAATAAACGCACTTCACTCGCACAATGTAATCACTGAGCGGCAGGGTATTAAGCAGGACTAGAGATTCTGAACTTCGTCAGACAAAAAGGAGACCAGGCACAACAAAGATGACAAGGTTCGAACACAATACAGAAATTGGAAATATAGATCTACAATCTACCTTTCCATTTTGATCTTCGGCCTGCTATACAGGGCACACATCTAACTAGCAAATACACAAACTGCCACATTAGCTAGGGTTACAGATTGCAACCACATCACAGCGTGTTGAATCAATTACAATTGTAAAATCGGGGTTATCGCGTCTCATTTCCTTGATCTAACACAACACAACCCTCAATGGTGCACCCTAACATGGACCCTAATCCTGCCCAATCACGTGTCCCCATCATTAGATAAACTAGTTTTCTATGTGAACTTGAAACATAAATCATATCTAAGTTGGAAATACTGGGATACATACCTAATCAGCAAAGACAATGAATTTGGAAGATGGGCTTCATCCCACAAAAGGGTGTGTCTAATATTCAAACCTCACTCCCGACTAGAGCCCACATGCACAGCACCACTTTGTCGCCTGTAAGAATTTCCTCCACGTCTGGAGTGACTCTGGCCTCTTTCCCTGTGTCTTTGATCCATGCTATCAGCTCTTTCTGCTGGCTCCTCCACCATTTCAGGTCTGTTACCCTTAAAGGGGCCTACTGGCTGGTACTCATAGTGCACATTCTGCCTCTGTCTATCGCGGAATGCAGATACATTGTGTTGCCTGTTATCATGCCCTGATGACCAATCTCCACGTGATTCATGGCCTCTGACATAACGACTGTTCTGCCTTCCAGCTCTCCTAGACCCTGATGGAACATTGCGCTCAAGCTGATCATCTGTGTTAGCCATAGGAGTTGATTCACTGGAGACAACTGGAGCTTGTTTCAGGGAATACAGACGCCCTTTTGCTGGGGCAGGCTTCTTTTCTCTTTCAAACTCTTGACGATGGCCCACAATTGACTCCTCTGTCACATTACTTTTCACATTGGCAGATATAACATTGCTGCTCTCCTTATCATGTCTAGGTTCAGCATGCGCCTTATGCTGAGGATGGTCCTTCTTTGGGAGCCTGTTAGTCTCTGCAGTCACAGATTCACTACCAATGGTCCTGTTTCCATGCTGAGTATTTGCAGAATTTGATTGAGACTTGGGCTGCCAATGAGAAGAAGTCCGCTCCCCAAAGCTCCTATTATCTCGTGAAAAAATAGTTCTGTCTGCCTGGTTCACATCAGGTGTTGCGGACTGAATATAACTCCCGTCAGTTTCACCATAAAAAGTATTCTCAGGATCAGGATTATTTCCAGTGATTCTAGGTCCCCTAGGCAGATGTTTCTTTCCTCTGCCTATTGCTCCCTGATCTCTCACTGAAGGATATTTGCTCACTGCAGCTGTGATTGTGTTGCCGGACATATTGTAGCCATCACTTGTATTAATGATGCCAGAAGTTTTGGTTTCAGCACTTGCTGAAGTTTCTTGACTTTTCACTAATTGAACGGGCTCCTTATACTGTTGACCACCCTTGGTTGGCTCAGATGGTACAAGATGCGCAGCCTTCGCATGAGATGAATCTGTTGAACCCCGTTGCCTCCACATCCCTTGGTCTTTTTTGTGCTTGTTATGGCTGCCTTCCCACTCATTGATCTCTACACTAGACACATTTGAAGTTGCAGCGCTTACAGGTTGTGGACTTGCAGAACTAACTGATGCAGATGGTTCCTTCACAGGACCCTCATTTGGTCTAGATGAACTAACCGAAGATGAAGAAGGAACGCTCCCTTGCTGAGCCAGCTCCTTCGCCACAGGCTTTGGAACATATCGCTCCATTTCAGCTCTCTTGCCTTTCAAACTACTGTGTGCTATATTATCACCCTTTGTTGTATCAGCAGATTCTTGTACAGATTTTTGACTCGCCTCAATTGAACCCTTTGCCTTGTTCTGTGTGCGAACAGGAGCCCACACAACAGTATCATTGCCATGAAGCTTGTCGATTAATCTATTAGCCTGTTGAATTCTTGGCAACCTGCGGGAGGCTTGAGGTTTCCACTGATTGGATACTCTGCTTTGGGAGTCTTCATTGGGTAAAGAAAAGCATACCTCCTGGGACTGCTCTCCCCTATCAGGATCAACGACCGTTGAGACAGAGCTATCCAAATTTGATGAAAAATCCTCAGACTCGCCATCCTCAATTGACTCCTTTCCAGGACCAATGCCTGACCTTACTGGTTGTAAAGCAGGAGCTGCAGCAGTATCTTCCAGTTTGTGCTTAGTTTTACTAACACGATTACTTTTCCTTTTCTGATGTGCAGATGGCTCAACCCCACTGTTGGACACGTTAACATTTGACTCACTCTGTTTGATTTCACTTGGAGGACCCTCATGTGATGTAATATCACAAGTGACTACATGAGAATGATCCTTTTGTGCCTCAGATACAACATTGGTGACAGATTTTTCATTCAAGCTCTTCTGCAATGAATTATTCTGCTTCAGCATATAACCTGTTCGCTTGTGCCTAGAGAAGCCTCCATCATTAACTTGAGATGTTACATTTTTAGCACTGCCATCATGAGTATCTTGTTGAATAGGCAAAGGAGAGACATTAGATTCCAATAAAGCTGGTTGTTGTGTCTCCATGGGGAAATTTCTGGAAACTTCTGCAGATTCTCCAGCCTGATTAACCTTGCTGTCTCTGCCAGAAACAGTAACATCAGGGTCGGAGACCAAATTCAAGCCCGGTTCCTGCAACTTGGGATCAGCCATCACTGGTTCATCAAGTGTGCGTGATTCTTCTTGTTCTCCCAGGATGTCACCAACGGCCTGAGCTCTCTCAAACTTCTGGTTTGCATCTTCACCTGCCAGTGTTCGCCGGTTCAATTCTTCCAATTTAGCAAGAGCCTTGGCCTTCTGTTCCCTCGTTCGTTCTTCCTCTTCCTTTTGTAGTTGCAGGGCACGTTGCTTTGCCAACTCTCTCATCTTGGCACGCTGATTGAATACACAAAATAAGGACAGAAAGAAACTATAAGATGCGTATGAGAAGTTGAGAACAGAAGCAACAAATATACAATAAAAACCTGTGCCTGAATATCAGTTGAATCGTATGTTTCAACTGAATCTCCTTCAATCTTCCCTGTCTGCTTCATCACAGTGTTCTCAGGAGCCTCCCCAACAATATTAGGGACATGCACATGAATATTAGGTGTAGATTCAATATTTGTGGCCACCACGGCACCAGCAGATTCAGTGGTATGAGGCTTCCGCCTCCATCCATCAGCATCTTGATTATTAAACTTTCCTTTGCCACGATGATCAACTCTTCCATGGCCACCATCATATGGTCTCCTGGAAGATCAAACAGATACTTAGCTATGTGCATAGATGTAATACCAAAAAAATTGCACAAATGGAATTCATAAGCATATTATTTGTATCAGACCTAGACATAACTGCCATTTGCTGTATTGGCTTGTCACCAAGTGGAACAATCTCTTCATTGGGGGGACAGACAAAATCTTTGGAAACTGACATCCTTCCAAAAGATCCAGTAGTGTTACTACCTTCACCAGTATAGTTATTGACCTTCGAATCAACTTCTTCAGACACATTCCTCTCACCTTCCCTTGTATATGCACTGGCGGAATCATGTCGTCCATCAGAAACGCGGACTTTTGCATTTAAACCATCAATTTTATGCATTAGAGCTGAATTTTTTGTTGCAACCGGAGATAATGAATCTCCATCACTAGAAACGGGTAGCTGGGGGACTTCTGTAGGAAAAGATGGCACACTTTCGGATCTAATTGTCCAATTATCATCAATTGCTTTCACATTGCCCACGCCGTCAAGCGACTTCACTTTCGCACCATCCGCTGAATGACCTCTATGTTCATAATTGCGGGAAGAGATCTCGCTTGGTGTTGTCCTCTTGGCAAATATAGCTTCTTCAGAGTCCTCTTCAGCCCCCCACTCATTCTTTCGAGAGGATATCATAGGAAGGCGACTTTTCCGAGGATATTGTACATTAGATTGCATGTTGTGTTCCCGATTTTCTCCTTCCTCCCTCCAGTCACACCCATTATGGTTCTTTAGAGGAGCTCTTTTTTGTCCTTTAGTATTCTCCAAATGATCAGGTTCCACTTGTTCTGACAATGTTTTGCTAGAAGGACCACGCCCGGCAGCTCTGCCATGAGAATTACCGATATCAGGAGGAGGGGCTGGATAACCATTATAAACAGGGGGGCCTGCTGCCATGCCCGTGTATGGAATATCCCGTTCACCATTGCAATAGCCCATTGGTGGTCCATAATAACCCTCGAAAGGCATTGGGCCAGGGGGGCCATGGGGGCCAGGGTAGAAGCCAGGCCTAAATGGCATACCTGGACGTGCATAGGCATCGGGCATCTGTGGCCTGTACAAATCTCCATTTTTGGGATGTGGTCCTCTAGGACCAGCTCCTGGTGGTGGAACTGGCTGTGAGCCAGCCAAAGGGGGAGGTGAAGGACGATAATAAGGGAACGGTTCCATTGGGAAACCACCAGGAGGAACAGGTGCTCCAAATGCAGGTCCCCGAGGGCGTCCCCCATACCAAACACCAGCAGGACCATTCATCGGTGGTCCACGCCAAGCATCAAAACGCTGAGGGGCAGCGTTGGCATTAAAATATTGATGTGGTTCTCCTTGCCATTTCTCCATGGAAGGGGTGTCATCCTCTGCACCTCGGGAACCATCTGCCCTCCATGTATTCACAGTTCCATGCTTTACAGCTGCACACAGAAAAGCATACAATTAGGCATAGTTTTACAGGGACCGAGCAGGAGGCAACAATTTAGAAGACAGATGTGAGCAGACCAGCCTGGGATTTTGTATCCTCTTTTGCCTGAGCTATTCTGCCAGAAGCTGAGCTAGGACGGCCATGATCTGTTGAAAGAAATTGGCCAAAGTCAGCACAACATACACTTGTATATGCATCTGTGAAGTATCTCATCCTTCCCCAAGATGTAATTAACACGTATAAGCAAGGCAAAGGGAAACTAAAGATGGCAGAAAAAAATGAAAAAATTCATTATCATAAATGTTGTCACTCAGCACAGAAATATTAAGTTGTAAATACAGCACTGCCTAACATAAAGAGCTGGACTAATATGAACTTGTTTCACAAATAAATGAAACAGGAGACTAATAGCCGCTAAAATTACCATCGCACTACAAGTAAATGACTACCCAGATCATTTAGGACCAGAAGATTTAAGGCCTTGGCACTACAAATGCACATAAAAAAGACAACTGTCGAGACAACTAGAAATTGAATGCAACACTGAATGTGAAGCATCAAGTTATGACAAAGGTACAGTAATTCTATGCATATAACCACCTTCTGACTCGGAATTGTTTACTGAATTGTCTTTCTCAGCGCCAAGAGTTGGAAAATCTCCAGAACTGAGTGAGAACCCATCTTCCTTGGAGGATTTGACACCCTGGAAATGTAATCACATTTAGCCCACAAAAAAAGAAAAGCAGCAGCACAATCAATACAATTAAATTGGGGATCCAGACACATTCCTCATAATCATGCAATTCTACGGACTATAATATGGAGATACAGGCGAACAAAACCAACATGGTCAACCACAGTAAGTCAGACATAGCTGGCTACGGATGTATCATGGACAAAGTCAGTTATTATAGGTGCTACAGTAAGTATAGTTAGTGATGAGAACTACATGCCAAGATACTAAACCATACCAATCTTTCTGCAGTAGAGTTTGGACCCCATGCTGCTGAACTTTTGGAAACAGGCTCGGCAAACCTTGAAAGCTGCGAGCTATTAGGTCTGTTTTCTGCACTTCTAGGACGCAATGATGCTGATGATGTCTGATTTGATGACAATGTCCCAGAAGCTGATGAAGGTCTAGAGTTGGAACCCCACGCACTGGCAACAGGTTCATGCGTTCTATCACTACCAGCAGTTGATGGTCGAGTACCACTTCCACCTGACGAAGGACGACCAGTGAGATGAGTAGGTGAAACAGTACCACCATCAGCACCAGGTGACAATGATGAAGAGATCCACGGATTCGAACTAGAGGAAGATGAGCGGCTTCCCCAGCTTACAGTACCCCTGTTTAGGAACAAGCCAATTCAATTTTAAAACTGTGCTGAAATAAGCATGCAGAGAAAGCTTGTGACAAACTCAGAGGTTGTGCTGAAGAAAACGGTGCCAGTATGAATTTAAAGAACTACTAAATGATATCAGTTCTGGATCAGACAACAAAGAACTTAGCACTCACTTGGGAACAATTTCAACATTGGGATCCAAACCATGATTCTCCAACCTTCAAATAAAATCACAAACACTGTCAGATACCAATGCCAGAAAATACAAAGGCTAAAAGACGTGAAAAGGGGGGAAAAACAACAGAAAGAATATCAGGATACAATTACCGCTGGCTTGGCAAGTTCAGGGGTTTTGGAACAGCAACTTTCCCCAAAACAGTCATCCCACCCCTTCTTGCAGAAGCCCATCTAAGAAGGAAAATCCAACATAAGAGAGTGGGTAACACCAATAACATCAGCTTGGTGATACAGGAAAGAAAAAAGGGACACAAAGATGTACACCAGATCTAGTAAACTATACAGGCACAAGATACTAAGTAAATCTCAATAAATACTAAACAACATGATTTAAAGTAACAGATATACGCCTAACCCATGCACAAAAAAACATAATAATAAAACTGTAACAATGTAATTTAAGACCACGATTCGGCTAAATAATTCATTTGGAAAAAACATAAAATCAACTTATTTAGCGAAGAGCAACAAATGATAACATCAACTCAAGTTGAGGGTGTCACAGCACAGCTGCTGTCTGTTCTGACTTTTTCTTTCAGGCAGTGCCAAAATTGTGCACAGCATTGACCTTTTTATTGGAGTCTCCGACGGATGATCATTTTTTTACACTTGTGGCTGTATGGCTTGCATTAGAATGTGATATTGACAGGAAGAAGAATCTACAGCTCAAACAGCCATAACTAGGGGACATTCAACCTGTCATGCCTTCACTACCTCTAAAACAAAAGGTTGTACATGACAAACAAACCCCTATTCTATCAACAAATGATGCCTCATTTCCTTCTTTAATGCCTATAACTCCTATTTGATTTCTAGACACCAATTTGTATTCCCAAAATACTCTTACTTTAATAACCAACAATGTATTTCTTGGACCAAAGCTCTTAATGTTAAAGTGTAAAGATATATAAGTGAGTTTAAAAATTCCTGCCATTTCAAATAGGAATACTTTGGGGGAAAAAGACTAGATGGTATACAGCTTGAAATAACAAAAGCGAGAAGAAAACAAAATTCAAAAGCATCGATGGACAAACCAGGGACAAAAATAGTCAGTTGCATGCATGGTCCTGAAGGACCAACAAGAAATTTTTTTTTTATGGCAAACATCCTTCATCCTCTCTCAAAACAATTAGCATGCACTTCATACATCAAGGGAAGTAATCTCTTTTTATAGCTATAAATAAGGATCAAGAAACCCAATACATTGCCCATCACCGTAACACCATATTCGACTAATTGGAAGTGTTACTCTTAACGATGCATAAAGAGGAGTCCCCTCAATAGTGATCATTAGATACCTTCGCTCTCCAGCCAACATACTTGAATTCATTGTCCAACTGAAGTGCCAATGTCATCCAAACAGCTTGAGGTGGCCTAATAAGTTAACAAAAGATTCAGTCAAGGGAAGAAACAAAAAGACCCAAAAAAAGGAAGAAGTTAAAAAATTCTAACTGGAAAGGAGAAAATAAATTTCAATGTCCAAAATTCTACTTCCACTACAAAAGGATAAACCAGATGACAAGGCTACATTTAAAAAAAAAAAACCAAAAAAACCAAAAAAAAGGCACAAAACAAGAAAAAAGAAGAAACAAAACGTACAGAGAGCTCTTATTCACTATTACAACATGCAAACAAGTCAACAACACAACAGTTGCTTACTCATGACAATTTCATCAAAAAGTTTAGAGCAACATGTTATTAAGTTAATGGAGACCACCATGTCCTAATATCAGTGACATTTTGACCAAGCTCATGTCGTAAAACCTACATAATTGTTAACTTCTGCTTAGAACATACGAGACATGCATAAAAAAACTATGCCACCAACAGAGCAAGGAGCAATTGGAACGCAATCAGAGAGTTCTGTTAGAATCTATGATTTCTAGGGATCCTTGGTGGGGGGCAAGGATCCTCCAGAAGGCACTAAAGTATTCAAACCAAAATAAGCATTCCCATTTAAACTTGGAGAATGCAATAATCCAACTAGCAATAGGGCACACTCAATGCGTCTCGAAGATTGAAGTAACATATAATTTAATTATGTGCTTAAATTTTGATAGGATAAAATTGTAAATATTTGTCAAGTTTCACATTATTTTAATGTATATATTAAATTTATGATGAGCGAAACAGTAACCTAATAATATCAAATTTGATCCAAATCATAAACAGAAAAAGGAAAGTTCGAAGAAATTGACGCACATGAAAGAGGAAAGAGAAAATAGAAAAAATGTTTACAGAGAGAGAGAGTCGTTAGCAGACTAAAGACGCCATGACACCAAAGTTAAGAGGCATCTTCAATTACATAGTATTATAGATACAGAAAACTTTGTGTTCAGTCAAACAACCTTCCAGGGGACCAAGAAATAAGATCTAAATTTAGAAGTCAAAATAAGGAAAACTCTGGACCCTAATGGTTTATACAGAGTTTACTTTGAAAAAATTATATTATAAGATCTTTTTGCACAAATGGAAAATTGAGAGAACCAAATCTGAATTTATTAAATGATTAAGATGGATAATCAACAGACAAAGATTCAAACTCAAAATCAACGACAAGTATGCCCAAGGAAAATGTTTGAGAAATCTGACACAAAATTGTTGAATCATAACCTTAATTAGTTGAAGCCTGCCATAAACTTTCACAAGTCCTAATCAAATGGCAACATCATTCCCAACAGATGCTAGAAACATGTCATTCTGCTTGCAAAGAGAGGGGCCCTCTGTAACCCACACAAGTCTATTACAGCAGCTCATAATCTCTCCATAAGCACGTATGTCTAAAATATTAATAGGTGAAGAAAAGAGGAAAAAAACAGGTAGTGAATGTTTTATGAAGATAGTTTAATGCAGTTTCTGTGCTGTGTCCTCTCTCTCCAATTTATTTTCCTTTTTCTTCAATAATGTTGATTCATGTTATTTCGTAATGATGCATTCTTTATGCATCATAATTCAAAATTTCAAGCGAATAACTAAAACAATTTTTAGTAGTTTTGTATCATAAACACAAATTCTATCTCTAACCCAATACTATTTTTCCGACAGGAAAACTAGGTAACAATAACAACTTCTCCAGACAAGTACCACCAACTAACTTTCTTTCTTCGTTGAATGAAGCTCAATACACTCGTTCAGATAGAGGGGTTTGTAGGAAGTCGTCATGAAAAAGTTCTTGAATAACTCAAGGCTCATGAACATCACCAGAAGGCTCTCATCTCAATAGAAGTGTGTTCGTTAGGTACAGGTAGGGATTGGAGTTCTGTCCATAGTTAGGAAGCGAACAATGAAGGAGTAGAGGAGGATATCTAATCATACTAAACATGATTTTAGAATCTGTTCGAATTTGAAGAAGTCAGGAAAATCCTTCCTCTTCACAATACCAAACAAGTTGAAGATATCTGTTATACCCCTCACCTAGTTAAAGGATTTCGGTCTCAATTGCTTTTCTTCCCTCCCGTCACAATACACCACACACAACAAGTTGCTCCATCAAGCTAACTCCCAGCAGGTACAAATTGGCTTAATCGACTTTACCAGTACAGAACAACGCCCAATCTTACTATGCTCAATTCAACTGTGCAGACACCATGACACAGATTATGCATCACCCGAACCTCCAAGATAGTTTTATCACATTGCCAGTATATCAACTACCAACTACTTTCACAAACCCGAATGGAACGCAAAACATCATTAAAACCTACATAAGATACTTGCGTCATACCTTACCCCCATCCCCCCACGGGGCAGGCAGTGGCCAAGAGAAGGGGAAGGGGGGAGAGTGAACCCACGTGCACACATCTCATAATATAGCACATACAAGGGCCAATTAAGCACCCCAATCAAAACCAGGGCACAAAAAATTGAAACCCTAAATTCGACATTTTGTTTTCCAGTTTCAATCAAAATTAGATCTTTACACTTTCTCGAACGTATAAAACATGAGGAACGTTTAATGCACATAGGGATTGAGAGAGAGAGAGAAAGGGAGCGAACCGAAGAGAGCAAGCAACAGGTGCCGGATCTGCGCGAAGCACTGATCTGCGAGAGTTGCAAATTTGAACAAATGCAAATATGCTATCAAAATGTATATATAGATGACAGAGATGACAGAGGAGGAGGCGGCTAGACGACGTCGTTTGAATGATCGTCGGGGAGGAAGATAAGCGGTAGCGGTGGTGGTGGCGATGGGGATCGGAAGAGGAGAGAGGAATATGACGAGGAGAGAGAAAATCGGGTAATATGAACCTAAATAGGGGCCACTACTGGCTCTATGTTGCCTTAACTATGGTTGGGTTAGCCTTTTATAGTTCTTTTTTATTATTTTTTATTGATATTTTTTAATTAAATTATTAGAATAAGTTTTTGTTTACATTTATTTTTATTTTCTTTGTTTATGCACTATATTGTGTTCTAATTTTTCTTTTATTTTTAATTTTTTTTTTGGGATCTTCTCAAATTTTGAATCTCAAATTTTGAATAATAATTTTATAATGTAATTAGACTATTATTAGTAGTAGTAGTAGTAATTATATACAAAGTCAAAATTCTTCCTATTAACATACAATGATGAAATATTTGATATACATATAATTTAAGACAGTGAAAGTGAAATTTATTATTTTATAAAAATAAAAAGAAATTTGTCAAAGTAGCTCAATTAATTAATATAAGAGACTACGAAACTTGAGTCCCAAGAACTCTACTTGAAAGTTGAAACCATGCTACTACACAATTTATCTTGTTGTATGACACGTTTATATATATTGTGTATGGTAACACTTGTTTAGTTATAATACTTACATATCATGTACATCAGAAATTACTTATATTCTATAAAATCAAGTTTGTTTATCCGCCCCTATGTCCTATAGATCTAGTTACTCGTGTGTATTAGCTATGTCAAATTACAATTACATTTTTATCCGTTAAAAATATTGATTTTGTAACTTCTCAAAAACCCATTTTCTTGAAGTCTCATCCAAAAAACACGAGGTATTCAAATTGCAAAAACAAATGTGAAGAGCTTTCGAAGTTCTCACGTGCAGATGCGAGGCACAAATGCTATTTGCCAACTAGTGACCCTGCCCGAGTAGTTCAGGAAGATTCTCTTCCGTTTTCTCACGAGCAGACAAAACAATGATCAACTTCTCTTATAAAACCTTTTGCTCAGAAGGCAAACTTTGTTTCGATCCTATAATTCCCGAGATTTTGCATTCTTCTCCTAGATCTTCGCATGCAAATTAGAAAAATCATAACTCTTTAGCCGCACACCAATAAAAGAATTCCAGCTCGGGCAGCCTAACCTTGGCGAGGGGGAGGGGGGAGTTCTCCAACAACTAATTAATTTCGCAATGGGAACCTTTAAACGCATAAAACCACGATATCCAGAGCTAAATATGAACCCTGCAGGATAACCTGAATTTAATCAACTTGACATGTAAACGTTAGATAACATAGGTTTATCTCTCCTTACGAGGAACGTGTCCTTAGTGGATAAAATTGACTGTGCATTTCTCATGTAGAATACAAAACGCATCCATATCAATTCCCAAAGCTTCAAATTATAATTTTTAGCACAGAGGTAATTTAGGCTCGATTCCCCACCATCTCGTTTGTATTTCTACTTCCAAAGCAGTTCTTATTCTACTTCATAGTAGTTTGTTGATAATGGTAAAAATTATCAATAGTGATTGATGTCTGATGATGCAACTGCAAAACAGGGATCCTAGGAGGAGATAATATAATTTTGGAAATTGCATTTTATACAAGTACAAGAACTATGGTACAACAATAGGATCATAATCTCTGAACTGAGGTAGCTCTTGAAATTAGGCACTCAAAAGCATTCACTGAGACTGTTTCTTCAAGCTTACAGTTGAATGTTCTTCATGTTTCTTGGAGTACAGGATTAGTCATACAAATTGCATAATCTCACGTGGACGTCACAAAGACGATCCCTTGATCTATATGCCCCGCTATGCATTGAACGGAATCAGATCGAAATTCGCTTGATCTAGACGCAGCTGATCTTAGAAGTCCTTGAAGTCGATCAAAATCCGGTCCATATGTGGTCGATGTCTCCTCACCTTGTAAACAAGAAAACTTTCATGTCAATACACGGAAACTTATAGCGAATGAGAGAGAAGGGTGCATCTGATCTAGAAAACTTCCAACTTAAGGGGTTCTTCGTAACAATCTTTAAGACCAAGACGACAGCACTTAGCAGAAGGCTTTTTTGGAAGAACAATATTAGCTTACTTTTACGCCCGCCATAGAAAAAAGTTTGTGAGAAGCAACATAGGCAGCGTCGGGATTGTCCAATATCTTCTCCACATAGTAGATAACCTCAGAAACACCTGACTGCAAAACCAGAACAGTCAATTAGCAAGAAGAGGAACTTACCAGAATCATATATATATATATATATATTGACCAAGAAGAGGATATCAGATCTATATGCTAAGCTGAAAAGGTAAACCAATAAGAGTTGGGCACAAAAAGGAAAAATAGAGATTAAAGCATAAAATGGCAGAAGTGCAAAATAGTAAAAAATTATGTTAATAAGTGCAATCATGAGAAAATTAACTCCCTCAAATATTATGAGCTTACTTTACATCAGCAAATGTGCAAGTCTAATGCATAATCAGTGAAAAATAGAATCAGGCACCCTTAGTAATGCCTTTTTTCCACATTATTATTATTATTATTATTATATAAAGCTCAATGGGCACTATTACCATCTCTTTCAAAATATTGAGCTGGTGGTTTTTTAGAAAGTGCACGAGTCAAGCTGTTGATTGAGATAGAGAAGCCTTTATTTAACCTGAATAATTATCTTCGCACATTCGTTGCAAGGAAACATTGTAACATAGAGCCTCTGCATAATTATTCATGTAATATCGGTCAGAAAAGGGAAACCTGAATTTTCGGAAAGAAGTGAACGATAGTGACACATAAAATAAGATGTGAACTAACTTGCCCTGCTGCAGATGCATGATTTGTGTTCAAGATGGCATTCACTTCAGCATGGCATACATAACTGCAAGAGACCATCAAAAATCGATCAATTGTAACTTGGGTATTAATTAAGGAGAATGGAGAGACTAGATAAAGAAAAAATTTGATGGGGACCGGGGTGGAGGGGGGCGGGGGCGGGGAATGGACGATGCATGAAACAATAATGGCAAAAAATCTATTCAGTTATTAACATTGTATTGTAGCACTTACGGATACTTCGTTTCCAGGGGATCCCCATTCTTGGATTTCTGACAAATCACGGATCCAAGTAAGATATACTCAAATTTATAAATTAATTTTCTTCTTTCAGATCTCAAGACAGAGAGAGACTCTAACCTTAGACCACGGAAGCTTGTCATCCGAGCAACCACGTGGGAACCCATTGTAGCCAATGCCTTAACGCAACAAAATGTCAAAACTAGCTAGAGATTTTTATGATCACTGTGACTATATTTAGATCTCGCTCAAATAAGCATTTAGATTCTACAAAAAGTTGTCTCCTTGGTCGACAAGGATGAAACATAAACCAAATGGAAATCTTTTATCCCTCACTATGCATAAGAACAATGACCACAAGCTTGAAGGTTTGTAAAACAAATCAAGCAAAGAGGACATATCATTCTCAAATTAATGATTAAAACTTTCTAAGAGAAACATCGATATTTAACAAGCCAAAACAGAAAGATGTTGTGACAGACTAGCAACAACACAATCATTCTCATCCTATATAGCAATCTTACCAAGTATAATTCCCTTTTGACTCACCAAACAAGCACCAACCTATAGAAAAGGACACCGAATCAAACAATTTAATATGACAAAAACAAATAAGAAATAAAGTATAAGCCATTTCTATGTTCCGTTCACTGATTTCATATTCAACTAAACCTGTCTATTTGGATCCTTGGACCTCTCAGCTGATAGAAACGCAATCGCCATAAAATAGTCATCCCAGGACAGATATCTGTAGTGCAAATAAATAAGATAAAAGGGAATAAATAAATAAAAAATCAATCTTTTCTTCTTTTCTACCATAAAAAATTGAACTAAATGCCCTTCAGCACTGCATGCCATGCTCAATTTCTTGAACTAAATTCTTAAACAAATTACATTGTTCTTCAAAAGGATTTTGTACTTGAAATCCTTGACCTCAAATTCATAGTTTTAAAAACAATACAGCATTAATCAAAGCGAATCAAAGAAGGGAAGAAATAGCACGGACCCTTTTCGCTTTGCGGGATCAAACGGGCTCTGAGTAGAAGATTTCTTTCCGACGGCGCCGTTTTCCGAGCAGCGGTTCTTGGGGCTCCTGAAGTTGAAGAACAGGCCAGCGGCTATGGCGGAGGCCACAGCACCAAGCACTGCGGCGGCGGAAAACAGAGTTATCTCTCTTGAATTCATCGCTTCCCCTGCACTTCACCGGCACTCTCTCTCGCACACGCAGCTAAGTGAGAGAAAAATGGGTGGGAAAAATGTGGAAGAAGAAGTAGCGGGAAATGATGGGGCTTCGGAAAGGTTATTGGGCACAGTCTGCTGTCATTTTCAGCCCAATCCAGCTATTCAACCATCTTTTCCTTCCCTTCTTTTTTTTTTAATAATTTTATTTTATTCCTTTTTGTTTTTCTTTAAACAGCAAAAGATATATGACTTTTTTTTTTTAATGAGTAGAAAAATATGACTTCTCCTAAGAAAAACCTAATTGCCATGAAATATTTCTTCTATTAAAATATTTATCTTTGGGAAGTTAGTTGCCTCCAAACTATTAATACATTATATATTTTTTTATACAATTAATTGAAATACTCTATAAATATCAATTGAAACAATACACATACTCATCTAAAAAGGAATGGAGAAGGACTAGACGGTTCGAATTCAGAACCTCAATGATGTTAAATTTAAACCCTCACCACTGGATTATATCCCCATGACTACATTGTATTGATATATATATATATATGTATATATGGACAAAATGCAATTTATGCCCTTTTGTTATGCGGCTTATGCCTAACTAGCCAAAAAAAATCTTATGAAAAAAATTTTTCATAAAAAAACCTAATGTTTTACAAAAGTTGACAAAAAAAGCCCTCATATATTACATATATGTTAACAACAAAAACTATTGTGTATCGGTTACTATAAAGACTTTTTTATCCTTACAATTTAATTTTATTTATTTTTCATATTTTTTATTTAAAAAATAACAAAAGTAACTTGATCCTACCCACCCCATCCAAAACACTATTCATCTTATTCTTCTCCATAAACCTTAGCCACCAACCCCTCCTTCCTCTACCACGACGAGTTTTGTTAAATGATCTTTTCAAGTTTCATTTTTAATTAAATAGCCCTCAAGTTTTAATTTTGAGGTAAATAGCCCTTTTGTTTATTAATCCTAATTAATAGCCAATTAAACTCAAATGGGGTTTAGGTAAATATTTGTCTAACTTTGAACTTTTATATTTTAACTCCCAAAATCAAGTAAATTGCAAAAAAATCCCTAAAACAAAAACAAGAAACAAAAGAACAAGAAAACAAAAACACATTCACAAACCGCACAAATTTAAGGAAAATTAACAACTCAAACTTAATTGTATTTCAAAATTAATCAAAGAATCAGTTTAAGGAAAAAATTCACATTTTTTTTTTCATAAATCAACTCATCTCATGATGGGCTAACAAACCATGTCTTCAATTTAAAATTTTAACCAAGTTTTATGTTTTAATTTGATGTGTGTGTGTGTGTTTGTACGTGGGTTTTTCCTTTTTACGTGCCTGTCATGTTTTTGGGTTTGGGGATTGGGTGTGGGTGGGTAGGTGAAAAGAATTAAATCGAAGATCACTTGAGCGATCAAGTGATCGATTAAGCAATCATGCATATTTTACAAGCTATTACTTAAGCGACACTAAATATCAATAGACCTAAAACGAAAAAAATATGAGAAAATTTAACTATTTTACTTGAAAATGAGAAATTACACATATCTTGTGGATATGTTATAATGTTAAAACAATAAATGGTCATATTATAAACTTCATGTTGTCAAATTATACACATTTCTCATGATAGTAGTCATGATTTATAATCATTAGGACTATAGTAAACACAATGAACTGAGAAGTTATATGGAAAAAATCTAGTTGTCATCGAATTCATGATATGCGACCATACAAAACTCAAAGTTGATCTACATATATCCCCCAAATGATTTTTCATATAACGATCAAAACATGTGGTCATACTGGCCAAAGTATATACAATGAACTTTGAAGTAATATGGGAACAATCTAGTTGTTTATCCAATTAATGAGATGGAATCATACAAAACTCAAATTTGTCTTGCATGCATCCCTAAATTGTTGATCTACATATAAAATCCTCTTGTACGGGCTTAGAAGTGAAAACTTACAAATAATCGCTTGAAGAGATCTGACAATCGATCAAGCAATCATGAATATCTGACATATATCGCTTGAGCAACGCAATATGATCGCTTCAAACAATTATGCACATAGTCTGGAGAATGCTAAGAGATTTTAGTTATTTTATTTGAATCTAGTTATATACTGATATTATTAAAATAGCGAAACATCATATTTTACGTTGTAATTTATAAATTAAATTATACCAATTATTCATAGAATGATCAAAACGTGTGGTCATACTGGCCAAAGTATATACAATGAACCTTGAAGTTATATAGGAACAATCTAGTTGTTTATTGAATTCATGAGATAGAATCATACAAAACTCAAAGTTGTCTTGCATGCATCCTCAAATGATTGATCTACTTATAGACAGTGGTGGAGCTTGATCAAAATTTTTAGGGGGGCCAAAGTAACTAAGTGTAATTTTTTTTTTTTTAAACTTATACAATGCATATTATAAGCATATCATAACATATCATATAAAGTAATGAGAAATTATGAATTATCTATATCTAAAGTGCTACTCTTCGTTCGTTCATGGATTTGAAATCGTTGATTATTGAATCAGAACTAAAGCTTTTGGCTATTTCTTTTTCAATGTATATCACCATGTTGTTTGCAAGAAATTCATATTCCACTTTATTGCACAACCTTGTCTTGATGATCTTTATTGCTGAAAATGATCTTTTTTGTAGTAGCTGTAGAGACCGGAAGAGTTAAAATGAGACGAATCAATCGATCAATCAAGTAAAATGTGTTTGACTTTCTTATCTTCATTAAGACTGTACACAATTCACTCATACTTGACAAGTCCTTGAAAGCTGGATTGGTAGAAGCATCAAGAATGAAATGCTGAAGCTGAAATCCCAAACTAATCTTCTCTTGATCACTAAAATCCACAGGATAAAATTTGTTCACAAGTATGCATATGTCATCAACATTAAAACCTTTACAACCATCATTAGGAACTAAAGTTGAGTTTAGGATTAAAAGCTCCATTGCTTCCTCACTAAACCTGTAATTCAACTCTTGCTACTACTTATCTATTGCAACCAAGAAAATATTTATTAATTGGGCCATTCAATTACTTATTCAATCAATTTATTTGTTGGGCCCAGGAATTGATTTGTTATGTTTAGTTATTTGTTGGGGCCATGTATTGAGTTCTCACTTTTGATATCAATTTATTAGTTGGGTTATCATTAAATTTTTACATCTTCTATTAATTTATTAGTTGGCCCATATTATTAGTTATATTTAGTAGGCTAATTTTTTTTATTTGAAACCCAATAACGGACAATTAACATTATTTGGGGGGGCCAATTATATATACATATATATACATTCAAGTAGGTAATTGAAAAAATTTTAAGCCTTGGGGGAGCCATGGCTCCCTTTTGTCCACTAAAAGCTCTGCCTGTGCTTATAGAATCCGCTCGTACGGGTTTAAAAGTGAAAAATACAAAGGATCGCTTGAAGAGATCTGACAATTGTTCGTCCGGGTTTCTCCACTATTTTTGAAAAATAATAGCTTAATCGACATGCCATATTGCTTAATCGACATCACCAAAAATTTTAAAAGTAATATTTTGGACCATTTTTTAAAAACAATCGCTTAATCGACATGCAATATCGCTTTATCGAAATCGCCACAAATTTTAAAAGTAATATTCTCCACCATTTTTTAAAAACAATCACTTAATTGACATGCAATACCGCTTTATCAATATCACCACAAATTTTAAAAGTAATATTCTCTACTATTTTTTAAAAAAAATCGCTTAATCGACATGTCATATTGCTTAATTGACATGCAATATCGCTTAAGCAATTTGTGTGATCGATGAAGAACAATTGCTTAATCGACATGTAATATCGCTTAATCGACATGTCATATTGCTTAATCGATATGCCAAGTTCGCTTCATCGATATCATATAACTTACAAATTTATTTATTTGCAATTCGACCCCAGTCAAACTCTTGACTTATTAATTTTATTTACTTAACTCTCAAATCATATCACATCATATATTCAACTTGAAAAAAAAAGAAAAATAAATTGAAGACTATTAAATTAAAAAGAAACTTAAAAGGTCGGATCAACAAATTTTCTCCCTCTACCACCACCCACCTCGGTCCCCACTCCCTACGGCTCCCGCCCCGACAACCCCCCTTCTTACTCCACTCCCTGCGCCGCTGCCCCCTCCTTCCACCACCACTCCTCGCGCCGCTACTCCTCTCCCCCCCCCCCCCCCCCCATCTCCTTCTCTATCCCTCTCCATCTCCATTTATATCTCCATCTCTGCCCCCCTCCCCCTCCCCCCTCTCTCCATCTCGATCTTTCTCTCCCCCCCCCCTTCCCTCTCTTTCCTCTTGATCTCTCTCTCTATGGCAGCGGCAACAGACAGCGAGCGATGCTAATCTGTATGTATATATTATTATATTTGTGTGTGTATATATATATATTATGTTTGTGTGTATATGTTATCTTTGTATATCTAACTGTTTTTGTATATATATAACTGTTTTTGTTATAAGTTTTTATAAATTTTTTTTGTTTGTAATGTATTTATAAATCTGCCGTACATACATACATATATATATATATATATATATATATATATATATGAGGTAATATTTCAAATATAAAATGAGAGGTAAAATTGTCTTTTTATCCTTATTTTACTAAAAGCCAACCTTAATGGGTGGTGAGCTGCTTTTGAAAAATATAAGATTTTTTATGTTGATTTTTTCTTTCATAGAGTTTTGAGCTTTATTTATTTATTTATTTTTTGCTAGTTAAGCTTAACACATAGATATAAATTGTATTTTACTCATACAGCCATGTATGTGTGTGTGTGTGTGTGTGTGTGTGAGAAATAAATTTGAAAAATATCAAAATGTCTGTACTATTAAAAATCAATCTGCAAGATGTTTACAATTTGCGTCTTTTTACAACAATTGTTTTTGCTTTTATTTGGCACGATCCGAAATTTGAACTATTCAATTGCCATGTCGCACTCTAAAACAGTGGTGATGAAATCTAGCGTGATAGGTTTGCATCATAATATAAATGACTCCATTGCAAAGATGGAAAAAAAAAATGTATTTCTTTTTCTAATAAAAAATGAGTAGAAAATATATCCTCAAAGCTTTAAACAGTTGAACATTGGCACGATATGAAAACGAAAATGTAACCTCAATAAGAGATCTAGAGAGGATTCATATTAAAACGAAATGGCATTTTTGAATGCTCTATTCAACGAGCTTATTTGTACAATACATAATTCTATAATTAAAAATACATTGTTTTGGAACATCTAACGAGCACATGTACAATATAAAGTAAAAAATAAATTATCAATCAAGGTAAAATATTCAATCAATTTATAACAAAAAATGAGTGGAAAATATATTCTCATTTCTCAAAACTTTAAACTATTGAATATTGGTGCGATATGAACACGAAAATGAAACCTCAATGAGAGAACTAGATTCAAATTAAAATGAAATGTCATTAATTTGAATGCTCTATTAGAAACGCTTATATACGTACAATACACAATTTTATAATTAAAAAAAAAAAGTTTTCTAGCACATTTGATGCGTGTGGTTTGCACATATATGTACGATGTGGAATAAAAGATAAAATATCAATCGAAATAAAAGATTCGACCTATGTATAATGAACAATGAGTAAAAAATATATTCTCAAAGTTTTAATTAAACAGTTAAATGTTGGCACGACATGAAAATGAAACCTCAATAAGAGAACCGGAGGATTCAAATTAAACTAAAATGGCATTTTGGATGTTGTATGTATATGTATGACCACTCTAATTAACTTCATTTCATACTATTCATAATTTTGGCACATCTTTCGTACTTGCACATGTATGACGAGGAATAAAAAGTAAAACATCATTTCGGAGAAAAGATTCGATCCACCACATACAACAAACGATACACCTACACATATAGATACAAACTTGTGAAGTATTAATCAAGGAGTAACAACATCGAATTGAGTCAACTGTGTTTCTGCTGTATCTTGATGGTCACGATCATCATGGTGAGGAACATTAACACCATTTTTGACCTTGTTTTGCTTGGTCTCACCATAAAAGTAAGAAATGAATCCCCAAAGAGAGAGGAAAAGGGACACCCCCTTTTCTGGTTGGAACTTTTCTTGGTACACAAAAACAGCCAACAATGCCGTGATGGGGAGTGAAACAGTCAATATAATCCCAGAGACTAGAGATGAAGCATAGAATATCACTCCAATTAGGCCCAGGAAGAAGCACTGCATAATAATGGCCGTCCAAAACAGCACCAAGTAATACTTGGTCTCTCCAAGTTCATATTCTTTTGCCTCTCTTGGGATTGCCTACAAAAAAATTCGCATACATACCTACTTTTTGGTAAATAGGTTGACTAATTAATAATTAATGAAAATGTACAATGAAATTATGGCCCAACCTACTTTTAGCTTCTTTTTTTTTAACATAAAAAAAACAGATAAAATGGTTAATTGAAAGCTTCTAATAGTGTTTGAAAATTAGGTAGCGCGTTACAAAAAAGAATTAATGTCACTTACAATTAGGTTTTTTTACGTTTCATGATGAAAAAATAATAAAAAAGGTATTCTTCGTGCAATATGAGTCATGACGCCCAATTATTTTTTACTAGTTTAATAGGCGCACTCGATGTGTGTGCTAAAAAAAACATATATCATAACTAAATAGTTAGTATTTCAATAGCATAAGATTAAATTTTCTATAAAATATATATCTTTGTAAACCATTTTTATTATTTATACAATCTTTTTGTAATATGTATATTTAATTTATGATGGTAATATACACATAGATTTTAAGGTCTGCACTCACATAGATTTTGTTAGGGTTAACACTATGTTTGGTAATAGAAAGAGATGGAGAGGGGAAAAAAAAAGAGAATTGGTGAATTTTAATATTTTACATGTATCTTTGGACGAGGGAAAAATGAATATAAGCAAAATGGAAAAGGCAACTATTTTCTCCAATTTATTTGCATGATAAAGCAGAACGAAATAAAATGATACTTATGCTAAATAAGATAACATCGCCTCTTTCCTTCCATTTGTCGCCCGATTTTGGGTTGAAGAAACACTTCAAGGAAATGAGTAGATTTGTGACAGTATGATAAGTGATAGTAAAAAATTGTCACTAATTATATACATTTATTCAGTGATGAAAAAAGTTACTTCGTCACAAAATAATCTTAATTAATAACAACACAATATCTATATTGTCACAAATGATAATTAGTGATACATCTATCGTGACAATTTAGTGAATCTTGTCACCAAATAAAAATCAAATTAGTGATAAGATAGAAAGCATAAATAGACAAGTAAATAAAGTATTGTGACAAAATATAAAATATTGTCTCTAAATAAATTAAAATTATTGACAAAATAGAAAATATTGTCATTTAATACATTTGTTAATAATAGTTTTTATATTAATATCTTTATATTTTATCACTAATATTATCTGGTAGTGAAAATTTGTTGAAGTCCATGCTCACTTTTTTAACCTTTCAATTTTTCCCTTCAACTTCCTCCCACATCCAAACCCCAAAAAAAAGTCCTTTAATTTTATTCCAATTTCCTCATTCCACGCCCGTGTCTCCCATTTTTCACTTAATTAATGAGCAATAAATTATCAAACAACAACAACAACAACAACAATGATGATGATGATGATGATAATAATAATAAGAATAATAATAATAAAAAATAGCTTTTTGTCATTCTGCCCCCCGTGATACACATAAATGACAAATTAAACCCCGTGTTTTTTTAATGAACAAAAAAACCTTGTGACGACTTAAATTGGTCAATTAAAACCTTGCTCTCAAAAGGTACATTTCACGCACTAAAAGTGTGAAGATTGCTGTGTTTTTTGGATTGAAAATGACTCTATTGCACTTGTATCATTATATATTTAACAAATTGTCAATATAAACATTGTGTTAAAAAAATTATTAATATAAAACCCCGTGTTTAAAAATTTGACAATATAATACAAACCTTGTATTATAAGCTAAATAAAATAAACATTGTTAGTCCCCTTTTTAATTGTACAAAGCTAAACAATCTTACAAGTGATATTATTTTTATCATCTTTTTCCCTTTCAAGTTAACACTGTTAACTATTCAAAGAAAATGTGACCCAACAGATATATACAAGAAACAAATTGGTCCCAACATTATAAATATTAAGATTTATGCACAAAGAAATTATTTCCAATATCACCATATCATTCAATAATTAACAACCCCCACAAACAACAATCATTGACATTTAAAATAAAAATGATTTTTAAAAAAAAACTGAGAAGAAAAATGATTAAATTTTGATGGTTCTCCTATTCAACCATGGCTTCAATTTATATGAGTCACCAAATCATTCAATAGTTAACAACTTGCAAAAACAAATCTAACCCAAAAGGCTAAATAAATCTTCATAAACCCTAACCCAAAATAAAGTGAGATCATAACAATATTCAAACAAACAAAATCATTTGACAACACGCATGGCAAGATAATGAGAGCACCAATGGGTTTAAAAAATTAAAAAAAAAAGGAAAAAAGGGGACAAAGACGGTACCTTCTCTTCGGGCTTCAAGCTTAAATGATTGCCCATGTTGATGATGTTCCACAATGTTGATGCAAAATCAAGCCAAAAATTTAAAGATTTTTGGGGTTGGTAGGTAGGCTGAGGGGTGATTTTTATTCTAAAATTTCTTTCAATTATGTTTTTTTTACAAAAGTGAAAAAGTGAAGTAAAACTTTAGATTTAGGAACTCTTTTAGTCTTTTACACTAAAGGGTAGAATAACAATTTCATATAAATTCTAAACCCAAAAAAAATCAAGGGGTTGTGAGTATATTTATAAAAAATACAAGGTTTATTTTGTTCATTAATTTTACACAGTTTTTTTTTTTGATAATTATAAATAACACAGGGTTGTTTTTGTAATTAGCTCAATAATAAACTGTGAGGAGTGAGGACGTAGGAAGGTTTAATAGTGGTTTGACCTGGAAATCCTTGTTGATGAGCATGCCAACAGCGCAAAAACCAGTAGCAAACACGCACATCATCATCTGAATCTCCAGCACCAGAGTATACGTCACCGCCTGCTTCGCCTTGGCGTACGTGAGCTCCACGAATGGCAGCATAACCCCCCCCATCGCCGACGCCACCACCGTCAGCACAAACCCCAGCATATACTCCCTCGCCGTCACCCCCTCCGGCCTGTCGCCGCTTGTACGGAGCCCCAGCACCGCCGCCCCCACCGTCAGCAGCACCACGGCGTTCACCGAGTAAGCCGTGAACCTTTGCTTCACGATGAAGAAGGCGAACACCGCCGTGAAGGCCAGCTGCGTCGCCACGATGAGCGACGACGTCGACACCGGCAGCTGCGAGAGGCCGTACGAGTAGAAGTAGTTGGAGGAGCCGGCGATCACGCCGATGATTATGGACGCTAGGAATACGCGGCGGTTCATGAAGAAGAGATCGGCGCTGCGGCGCCGGCGCCGGCGGAGGGTGTAGTTGATTGTGAGGGGGACGAGCATGATGGGCCAGCCGGCGGTCTGGAGGAAGCTGGAGAGCCAGATGCGTTTGCCACCCTTGATGAAGTAGAGGCGGATGATCAACGGCCCTCCGCAGTTGCCTATGAAAATTAGGATGCAGTTGAGGAGCAGGAAAACTTTCCTCCAGGCAGCTTCGAGTTCGACATCCATTTTTGTATGATTAAGATTTTTTTTTTCTTCTCTCTCTCTCTCTGTCTTTCTCTAAGTGAGACTGTTAGATCTAGAATTGGTGTGTTGAGATGTCATATTTCTATTCCACAGTTTCGCATTTACTAGCTAGCTTGGAGCTGGGCTTTATATGCTCGTTCTCGTCATACACACACATGTATTAAAATAAAAACATTGTGTCATTTATCTCAAACTCGCAAACCCGTCAAGTGTATTATTGGTAGGGGTGGCAATGGGTAACGGGGCGGGTTTTTAGACCCCTAATGGGGTCTGGCGCAGGTTTTCGTTTTAAATCGGAACCTGCCCCGAACCCACCTCACTAGGAATATATATATATATATACATATATATATATAATTTATTATTTTATATAAATTTATATGATATGTATATATATTTTATGTACAAAAATATATATTGTATAAATAGTCACTTAAAAAAATGGTATAATTCTTGTATACAAAGATAATTATAAAACATTCGTAATTAAGTTATGATTTCAAAAAACAAAATTGCATTTTTCGTCCTATAACTATTGGTGTTTTGCATTTTTGGTTCTGTCCAAATTGAAATTCGCAAATCGTCCTATAGCTTTAAAAAATTCAAAAATTTAGTCCTTTTCTGGTCGGAGATTGCGATTTTTTTTAAGATATAGGACGACATTGCAGATTTCAATTTGGACAGGACCAAAATGCCAAACACTCATAGTTACTGGACGAAAAATGCAATTTTGCCAAATTAATGTCTCTATTTTCTATTATATTCATTTTTTTCTCTTCTTTAACTTTTGTCAAATCAAAACTTTGTTTATACCAAAGTTGAACCTTCTAATGATAAACTGTAAGAACATGATATTTATTTATTTACTAAGGAACAAATTATGTGTTAAATTTAATGCAAGAGAGTCCCCGTTGAGAGCTTGTTTATATATATTGCTCACCACTATTTTAGTCGATTAGTATTGTGTTAATTTGATTTCATAAGAGATTAAAAACACTAAATAATGTTGTATATTTTAATTGCATTTTTTTACAATTAAAAAGAATGCTTAAAATCTCTATTCGTGCAGACCACGAGGTTTATCAAAATTCATCAAAAATAAATTAGCATAGTAAACCTTGTGAGAATTATAAAGTGGTCATAGTAAACCATGTACCCCTCTTCCCTCCGGTGATTGATAGTTTCTGAAAATTGATAGGATTTTGGTTCTTAAATATCTAATTTGTCCAATTTTTACCAAATAAATTAGCAAGGAGAATTGGTATGAAGAGCCTTGCATAACAAAAGAATTAGCAGCATAAACCTCAAAAAAGAACTGGAACAAAATTTGGGACAATTACCTTGAATTTTGGTGAGCAAGAAAATACATAAACGAGGTTAAATTAGAAAATTCATTGTATTTGTAAGATAAATATATTTGGTCCTTGATGGTGCTACGTTGACAGAAATAGTATTTGTGTTGGTTATTCTAATTTTTGATACATTCACAATTAAATGTTGAATGTCGAACATGTCGTAGCTAAAGAAGACAAAGGTTGCCACTACTGTTTTCTTTTTTCTTTTTTTTTTTTTTATATATAGCTTATTAAAAATAAAGAAAAGCTCATATGTATATATATGTTAAAATTTTTAAAATTTGTTCCCTTTAAAATTAAAAAAAAAAAATTATATTTTGAATTTTATAAAACACAAATTGCAAAATTGCATTTTTTGTGTTGTAACTATGAGTGTTTGGCATTTTTGGTCCAGTCCAAATTGAAATTTATAATGTCGTCCTGTATCTTTAAAAAATTCGCACTCTCCGACCAGAAAATGACTAAATTTTTGAATTTTTTAAAGATACAGGGCGACATTGCAAATTTTAATTTGGATAGAACCAAAAATGCCAAACACCCATAGTTACAGGACGAAAAATGCAATTTTGCCAATTTCAAAATATGTGCAAATAAGTATTTGATAATGATATTTAACATTTCGAAAATTAAAATATGTTCATAGTAATTTGTAAATAATTAATATTAGTAACACTATTATTTTTTTTTATCTTTATAAAGTTATAATAATATAATTTTTCTTAAAAAATATTTTTTAATTATTTTTAAAATATAAATCATATCTACTTAGTTCAATCTAGACCCGCCCGTTGCCATCTCTAATTATTGGATGAGACTAAAATTTAATTTTTGGGAAACAACACTTAATTTGCTCCCGAACTATTCCCTTTTTGCACTTTTTTATACAAACTTTTTTTTATTACACTTTGTTATGTAAACTATCTGATTTTTACGTCTACCCACTAAAATCTATTTTCAACCCAAACTCATTAAAAAATGAACAAAAAAATTAGATTATGGATATGCAAACCCCCTCATTCAACCTTATGATCAATATTATCATCAAATAATATTGACTTTTTGTGTCAAAAATAGGTTCCAGCAAGTAAATTATAAAAATTAAATAGTTCATATAATAAAATGTAATAAAATAAAATTTATATAGAAAAATGTAAAAACAAACATAATTGGACCCTCGAGGGACAAAGTGTTTTTTCCCCTTAATTTTTTAACCCAAACTTGTAAAGTGGCCATTTTTTCAATTTACAATCGATATGGGGTACGGGGAATTACACATGGAATTTCCTTTTTATAGCATGTCTAATAATCTTACCTATAGTAATATGAAATTGAATATAATCATACTATTACATGATATATATGGTGAGTCAACTACTTTCTCTAGAACTTGGGACTTGTTTTATTAATTATGTAGTTTATTTCTCTAATTTCCTCATTTGCTTGCATTGTACCATAAGTATTTTGAATGATTATGTAAACAAATTCATGTTTGTACAGAAGACTATTCTTGGTTATCATAAAACAAAAAAGAGATGGAAATATTCAGGTCAACCAAAGCACAATCAAATCGACTTAATTATCACTATATTCTATTGCAGTAAATTATTGGTATTGACCTAAATGAATACCTTCTTATAATGCTACAAAGAAGTTCAATCGAGTAGTGTGTTGTAATATAAGTAATATGTAACCAAAAAAATAAAAGTAATATAAATAATATATTTTGACAGTGTCAAAGTGTACAAACAATAATATCTGAGATTGATAATCAAGAATTAAATTGATCCATTATTGACCATTCTAAACAGTCCCACTAGGCCTTTAGCCATTTGAGACACGAATAGAAAATTTTCATTCAGCTTTTTATGCCATTATAATTTAGTATTGCCAGTTTGTGGAGCAACATTTTATTAATACTAATTGTAACAATCAAGACATATACAATTATATATGTTTTTAGATATTTGCTAATAATGGCTGCATAATTGGCTGGCTGGCCAATGATAAAAGGTTGACAAACTAGGTATATATATAAGGGATTATTGTTATTTTCATCCGTCATATTTGGGGGTGTATATTTTTTATTCGTTAAGTATGCACTTTGTAATTTTGAAACTATATGTTTTGAAAATATTGCAATTTCAATTTTATTTCATCGAAATTTGTCGGAATTCGCTAATGTGATGTCACAGTTTTATGCGCTACGTCAACGAGTTCTGATGAATTTCACTGAAATCAAACTAAAATTGTAATATTTTGAAATATATAAGATCAAAATTACAAATAACATACTTAACCAATAAAAAATATACACTTCAAATATAACGGGCAAAAATAAAAATCATGCCCGTATATAATACTAATTTTAGTATTCATCAAAGAACTGTATTATCTTTGACTTCATTTTATTCATACATCATCTCACGATTTATGTCTAGTCATATTCACCCACTCTTTTGGGAAGTCCCCATTACTAACTTTTGACCTGGATTATTAGTGTCCTAATTCCAACTTTAATTACCCAATTCTGATTTTCTTCTCACATGAGACGTGGTTGTAATTAATTAAAAAAAATGTGATTTGGTAAATATTTGAAAGTTGAGTTTTTATTTTGCCCGTATGTTTTATAAAGATATCCTTTTACCAAAAACATTTAATGTTTGTAAATTGTAATATCATGATGTTTTGTAAAACAATATCGTTCTTCGAATAGATAGATAACCATATATTAGTGGGATTTGATTCAAAATGACATAAGTCTTTTAATTGTAGAGCGTACACGAGGATTTAGCCATAATAATTTTATTTTTAGAGGGCAAAATGGCATTTATACACAATAATTTATGATACTGTCCCAAGCATTTCCTTTGTCTACCAAACAAGAGGAAAAAATGACGTCACCAATGTAACAAGAAAAAATAAAGTTAGATCAAAGGGAGCTTTTGTTGGGGAAAAAAGCATTTTTGATACCGTAATTAAAGACTTTTTCACTTTTAGTCTCATTATTATCATGATAATATTTTTAGTCCCATTGAATACTATTTTGTGACAAAAATAGTACCATCGTTAGTTTTTGGACAAAAGACATATGCGCCGTCAAAAGAACATAATCTTACTACCACTAGTTGAAACCGCTACAGTTTTGATGGGATTCGGTGCATTAGTATTGGTATGATCACAACTGCGGGAACAACGAGCTCTTTCTGAGCCTGACTGTGTGGGCAACAGGCCCGACTGCGGGGGCATTAGTGTTGATATTTGGTGTATTAGTGCATTAGTCCTGGTTGCGGGGGCAACGCGCCTACCTAGTTGGGCCTCATTTTTTGACCAAAAAATGGCTATTTAGGGCTCGTTTCGACAACTTTTTTCAATCGTTCCGAACTGGGCCCTATTATTGCCGTCGTCAAGTTCTAGCCTCAACCAAGAAGGCTACTCGACTCAGACGAGCGATCTATGTGCATAATCTCTATTGCCCCTCATGGCCCGCCTTCGTTTTACTTTTTCCGTTTTTATTTTATTTTTCTCATTACTTGAACTATTGTTTTAGCGATTATAATAATAATAACATTCCATATTTGTCTTTCCCGGTCTTGATGCTAAATTAGGAGGGAGGATGAACAAATAAAAAATTTGTACAAAGAGAATCGAGAAGTTAGGCATAAAAAAGGAAACACAAAAAAAAAGGGGGTGGGGAGAGGGTTGCAACACAAGGACTTCTCAGAGGGTCACCCAATCTAGTACTACTCTCGTCCAAGCATGCTTAACTTCGGAGTTTTGATAGGATCTAGTGCATTAGTGCTGGTATGATCACAACTGCTAGTTATCACACAGATATTCCTTTTATGCGGGATGCAGAAAGTGGTGGCGCAACTTCGAATAGCTATAGCTTTCGACCCAAGCGTCGTCTCGTGGTCCACAGAACTGTTGGGTCTCATTTTTCGATCGAAAAATGGTCATTTTAGGCTCATTTCAGTTATTTTTTTTAGTCGTTCTGTACCAAGCCCGCTATTGCTTCCGCCGAGTTTCCGCCTCAATCAAGGCATTGAAAAAGGATTTATTGGCTAGATGCAGGCCAATTGTGGGGGTGGATGGTCGTCACTTAAAGGGGTCCCATGGTCGTGTTCTTTTGACAATAGTTTCAATTGATCCCATTAATAACCTTTACCCCATAGTATTTACTATAGCTTTAATGAGACTATGTTCTTTTGACGGTGTATATGCCTTTCACGTGCTTTTTTCGTCCAAACACTACCGGCGGTACTATTTTTGCCACAAAATAGTATCCAGCGGGATCGAAAATGCTATTATGATAATAATGGGACTAAAAGTACAAAAAGCCTTAAAATATGAGATCAAAAATGCTTTTTTTTCCCAAGGTTTTCAGCCTAAAATTGGTTGAATAATAGCGCGCGTACGTTTCACGCGCACCTCTGTCCAAAAATTAACGGTAGAACTGTTCTCACTACAAAATAGTATTCAACGGGTCTAAAAGCCTTAAATTATGGAACCACAAATGCTTTTTCCCCTTTTGTTTACTTGATTTGCTATCTGGGATTATTTTTATTTATTTTTTAAGTTTGGTCAACTTGTTGGCCTAAAAGAGTTGACATTGACATACTGACTGAGCAGACTGAGAATTGGAACAGCTTGGCCATTTTTTCATATATTTGTAAATGTGTACACTATAAAAGTATACATGACTATTGTTGCCATTTATTTTAACATCATCATTTGATTTAAAAGAACATAATTGTCCGAGACTAACCGTCCGACCCATGGCGCTTGTGGGACACAACCGCCTCACGGCAACTATCGTTGAAGTATTTTGCGTTGCCAAATGTACAAAGAAATAAAGTTGCACCCCTGTCATCTAACTATATATTGGATACTGACAACTAAGGATGCATTTATATATACTGGTTAGGATAATGCGTGTTTAAGTTAATGACAGTTTTGATGTTTGTTTTGGCATCCTAACCTACGGAAAATCCATGTTTACTTTTTCCGCCTATGCGGAGTTTATTTTGTTTTAAAAGAATGTGCTTGTTTACCTAAAGCCGAGGTTAATGACTCTCACCCATTTGAAGTGGCCTTTTTGTCCCTGGAATAACTCATGCGGACAGGTCCCACATCTCCATTCTCCACATATATCTTAGGTATTAGCACTGATACAAGAAAAGAGAGAAGAAGAAGTTATCCAGTCACTTGGGCACCGGTGAAAACAAATCTTCAAAGCTTTGATTCCACAAACTAAAAAAAGCAAAGGTGATAAGGTACATGAAAATTTAACAAGTCACCAAAATTGCAAAAATACAATGGATGACACTGTTGATGTTATAAAATTAAACAACATATCGGAATTGGGAGATACTACACGCTAGATCAGCAGTTAAACGTGGGGAAAATTTGGATTTCATCAATTTGATTTACAAAGATATCACACTCAACCAAAGGAGAAGAGTAACAGAGGCAGCTGAACAAACTCGTGTATTTGAGCCATGATTCGATGTGGAGCAGCATAATGAACTTTCAAAGGACATCAAATGTAATTTCTCTTAAGATATGAAGGGTATAGTGGTAAATGCTCACTCTAGGAAATGGCAGGCTAAGGTTAACTGACCCACTTTGGTCAGTCACCTTATACCAACGTTATCCACCAACAAACCCAAGCTAGGCATGTTAGCCCGTGTTTGTTCAACATGATACTGTAAACATCTGTTAATGGTGGTTTATTTAACACAGCATGCCTCATCTATTCATGTAAACGAGTCCTAAATGTTTGAAGATATTCATTTCGTAAACATTTACGTTTCTCCATACAAAATAAAATGTTTTACCTTTAGTTATATCTTATCATTTTTCTAATGTCATCTGATGTTATAGTTACTAATATGTTGTTATACTTTCTTAATAAAAGTAGCATTATAATAAAACTAGGCATCAAATAATACAGCATTTGCTTCAATCAGGATACACAACCATATGATGGTTATGCAAGATCATATCCACTTCGGAGGTTCCATTTATGAGTGGAAACTGGAAACTAGAAAACTTACCTTTTACCTTTTTCTACAATTATTCATGCACTGATTTCCTGATTGTAATAACATATAGTCACTCCATTTCTGTATTTTCATAACTCTATGTAAAATCTCTAATACTTCAGTCCCTGAATTTATCTGGAACAGTATCTGCTGTAAAGTACTCCTCTTTAACTGTCTTCGCCGAGCAAAATCTCACCTACAGAACATATGTGAAAACTACATGACACAAATGCTTTATGTTGGTGAGCAATGATGAGAAACGAGGAGGTAATACGTAATAAGCTAGGGTGAGAGCAATTGATTTGTATGAAATATCACAAAATATGTGCGTTTGCATGATTGGCGTGCTGTTAAAGGGTAAAACACACCAGAAAGAGAATATTTTAGCAGATAAGCTTATTAGAAGCCATTGCTGTTTGATTGATTTGACAAATGCAGTTCGGTCCGCTATTTGGGAAATGTGGAAACTAGTCAAGATGCGGCAGAGCCTAAGGTTTGAGCATTCGACACAGACGTAACTAAAAGCAATAGTATAGGAAAGCTGACATAAGAGATTAAAGTGCTTGCAGAACCCAATAAATACTCACTTTTCTCGTATAAATGCTCACCAGGGAGGCATATGATTTCAGGAGAGGCTTAATCAGCTGCCAAACTGGCTTGAATATAAATGGAGCGTCCACGAAAAGGACCTGGCTCAATCGCCTTGGATAGTAGTAGTAGAACGCATCAAACTGCAAATGGACAAAAAGGCTATTTACAAAATCCGCTTTATCTAAAGCAAGCTATATGGACAAGGTGTGTGTGTGTGTTGTCGTATATAATAAATACTGTTGATTCTCCTTTCTAATAGCTTCTAGATGAGGTGGTCATTCAATATGGTATCAGAATCTGGCCAAATAAAAAGTTCTTGTACACGAATCTCACCGCTACCCATTTATGAAAAAGAATTTCCCGTGTAAGGTTTGATATAAAAAGAAGTCCACTTGCACGTGCGGGGGCGTGTTGGAGATAATAAATACTGATGATTCTACTCTCTAACAGTTTAAGCTTTTAGATGAGATGGTCAATATGTGTAAACTCCTAGTAGAACAGGTGATTGCATAGCATAATCTCTTAACAAAAACTCCACAATAATTTATTGGAGGAGATGTACATTATTTGAAATTGCATGGTGCAAGACTAATTTGAATAATCAAAGCGAGACAAAAGGAACAACGTAGTGTTTTCAATTTTTCTTTTTCTTTTTTTTTTCCCAATAGTTTATCATTTACTTGAAGTGATATTTTCCACGAGGAACTGCTATCATGATTAAACCGAGACCATCTATAATTGGTTCATAACCAGAAAATTGATAAGGGACTGCTAGATATAGCAAAAACAGAGTCCATAGGAATTTACCACAAATGTTAAGAACTTAAGATCAGCATTTTGCGTGCGAAACCCTCGTAGATCAATTATGCCGAGTATTTCCTTCTTTCCAGCTGGAAGTTTGCTCAGTGCCTTCTCAATCATAAACACACACAGCTTCTCATCTTCATATTGTTCGTAATCCTGTATTGATGTACATGCACATAACGAGAAAGGGGTTTTATTCTATAAAAGACGGGCGCGGCGCATAATTTTCTGCAACTTATTAAGAGACACTTTGATAGGTAACTTTTTTCTCATTCTTAATATCCACAAATACTAACAAAGACGGGTTGCTTGAATACCAGAGATAATAGGAAGTTTGTTTCATAGACATACCCCCAAAAAATGCTTTGATGCTTCCACTATCAGCACCGGCCTGTCATATACATCAAGATAGTCGTGCACATAAGCTTTTCCAGTTGCCGCTACACTTTTGACTGACTCTTCTGACAATTCAGATGCACCAAATTCATGATGCCATTTCTGTTGGATAAAAGAAAATTGTAGGTACACAAAAGTCAACCAAAAAATACTTGCCACATACCTAAATGTTACCATCTATTCGTGCCTTTGCTGGTAGGTGTTATTTTCAAAAGGTACGGTTATTAATGTAAATAGTGGAACAATGACTAAGTGAGGGGCTCTAGCATTAGCTTGTTTGTAGTTAGAGTTTCATTTTTCATTTCTTTTTCCACCATAAAAGAAAATCACTCAACGCAATAGAAGCATTAAGCAACACATACGTCACGAGAGCACTAAAGGAAACAGCTAGAAGAAAAGGGAATAAGGCGATAAAGTATAATTACAATGGCTTTCATCAATTTGGAGACTGCATCTTCAATAGAAAATTTTCGGTCCTTGAGAAACCAAAGGATCATCTCTTCATCATCTCTTCCATTTTTGCCAACTGGGAGACTATTATGTTCTTTTTCGAGCTTCTCTTTGACTTCTGCGACTAACTGCAACAAGATGGACATAATTCTATCCGTGTTATGGTTTCATCAAATCACGAAAAGGAAGGAAATAAAGCATAATTCTTTGTAAACATTTTTTTAGGGAACTCTAACTTGCTAAAGTTGTAACTTCCCTCAGACATTGCATAAAACATGAATGAACAACTCAGACGAAAAGGTGTACCATTTACCTATCAAACAAGAAATACGTGAAAGAGTAGGTGTTTTTTTTTTTTGATAAGTAGTGAAAGAGTTGGTTGTTGACACAGAAAAATGAACTCAAAGTTCTCCGGGAAAGGCAAAACTTCATACAATGTGTATTCGACTTATTCAACTAATTAACTACGAAAAAGGCCCAACAATTGAAAAATTGGCAAAACAAGAGACGGTGGAGAAATGTGGCTGAAAAAATCACTTTTTTATGATCTTCAAGAATTTTCCAGCAAATCAGTCCAACAAACTTCCAATCAAACTAAGGAATCCCAGTGTCCCACTTCAAAATCTTAACCAGAAGTTCACAGCAATCAAACAAGAACAAAATGCGGGAATGACATGACCAAAAAAGAAGGAACAAAAAAAAACATTAACAGTCAATTAAACCATGACATCAACATAAAAGAACTCATAAATACGAAAACAAAATCAATAACAGGCACTGAGAAGTGGGCACCTTGTAAGTATTTTCCGGGGCCAGAGAACAATTACGAACGGTGAGGTTGAAAATCTTGGTGGGCTTCTTGGGACGAAGTGTAACTCCCCTGAAATGGGGAACAATAGAAGGCCGGAGACTCAGACACTGCGACATTTCATCAAACAGTTTGTAATCTTGCTTTCCTGGGGGCTTTACGTTGACTCCACCCTCAAAAATGTGAGACCCAAACTACCATAGCTTGTTTAAATACGTTGTTGAGACTTGAGATACTGAAATGGCGCGTGAGAGTGTGTGTGTGAGAGAGAGAGAGAGGAAATTCTTGCTAACGTTGGATAATGAGCTTCTTTGACATTAATGATATTTTCTTAACGGGAGGGACAAAAAGTATATATCCGTAACTCGTGGGGCTAAAATAGTCATAATATGCATACATATATGTTGTCAAAGATTTTCTATTCCTCGTGAGAGTTGGTTCAATATCATTTCTCCACGTACAAGAAGATAGTTCTACAAACCCGTAAACCTGTCGCTCTGTCTAAACAACGGCTGAGAAAAATAAAATCAAAAGACAAAACCAGGATTGGATTATTACACACTTCTCTTGCACAGCCCAATCCTCGGACTGCTACCTCGGACAGTAATCGGACGCCATGGCCGATCCAAGCTCTTCTGCCCAAACCACTGACGCGTAAGTTTATTCTTTCCCGGTTTCAGGTGTTTTACGTCACTGATTTTGATGAATTCGAATGGGTCTCCTTTTTCTTGTTTGATTTTGCTAAGGTTTTATGTCTTTTAGTTTTTTCCTTTTTTTTGCTTTCCGGGTCGGTTTTCTTGGTATTTTATGTTATGGGGCTTGATTTTAAAGCAGATTAATTCTTAACTTTTGGGTTATTTGTCAGGCTTCTTGTTTAAGTCTGTTTATTTGTATTTAAAAAGATGATATTTCGGTCAAAAATTAAAATCTTTGAGTTATTGAAATCCAGGAAAAGTGGAAAAAGAGACTATTCTACTGCAATACTAGAACGTAAAAAGGCCCCTAATCGCCTTATTGTAGACGAGGCCATTAATGATGACAATTCTGTGGTGTCGATGCATCCTGCTAAAATGGAAGAGCTGCAGCTCTTTCGAGGAGATACTGTGTTGATCAAGGTAAATATTGGTTATTTTTGAACATGATAGAGACGATTTCATTCTATTTGGAGTTCTTGAAACGTGTGTGTGGTGAAGGGGAAAAAACGGAAGGACACGGTGTGCATCGTTCTTGCTGATGAGACATGCGAAGAGCCAAAAATAAGAATGAACAAAGTCGTCCGATCAAATCTGAGGGTACGTCTTACTGATATGGTATCTGTACACCAATGTCCTGATGTCAAGTACGGGAAGCGTGTACACATCCTTCCATTTGATGACTCTATTGAGGGTCTCACTGGCAACCTATTCGATGCCTACTTAAAGCGTAAGGCTATCGTCATCTTTGCAGCTGCTATTTTTGTTATGTAGTAGTTGTATCTCTTTGATGTGCAATAATTACAGTGCATTCCTCTGTTACACAAGTGTCACCTCTTGGTTTCAGAGTTACAAGATACGTGGCATGTTACTTACTTCTACCTTGGTTAAACCCGGTTGTTCGTGATTGCACTTAGTAAAATGACGTGATGACTCAGATTTTAGTAAAATTTTCTGATTGTTCTCGCTAGTATGGAGGATGTCATTCACGTTTCTTAATATTTTTTTCATATTTTTGGTTAAATTTCGGATCAAAAGGGGGTGTTAGTAATTTTGAACTAAGACGGAAAGTTTGTGTAATTACACATAGTTGCAGGGGAAGGCAGCGTAATTGACCCCTTCTATTTCAAAGTGCTGGTATTGTTTAATGTCTAAATGTTCCTTTTCTTAAAATGGACAGCGTATTTCTTGGATGCTTATCGTCCCTTGAGAAAGGGTGACCTTTTTCAGGTCAGAGGCGGCATGCGAAGTGTTGAGTTCAAAATTATCGAGACTGATCCGGGTGAGTACTGTGTGGTTGCACCTGATACTGAGATATTCTGTGAGGGAGAACCCATTAAACGTGAAGATGAGGAGAGATTGGATGAAGTTGGATATGATGATGTTGGTGGTGTAAGAAAACAAATGGCTCAGATCCGTGAGCTAGTAGAGCTTCCTTTGAGACATCCACAGCTCTTCAAATCAATTGGTGTGAAGCCACCTAAAGGGATCTTACTCTATGGGCCTCCTGGATCAGGGAAAACCTTGATTGCGAGAGCGGTAGCCAATGAGACGGGTGCGTTTTTCTTTCTGATTAATGGGCCTGAAATAATGTCAAAATTGGCGGGTGAGAGTGAAAGTAACTTGAGGAAGGCGTTTGAAGAAGCCGAGAAGAATGCGCCGTCCATCATCTTTATTGATGAGCTGGATTCAATTGCTCCGAAGAGAGAGAAGACGCATGGTGAAGTGGAAAGGCGTATCGTGTCGCAGCTTCTTACTTTAATGGATGGCCTCAAGGCCCGTTCTCATGTCATTGTTATAGGGGCCACCAATAGGCCAAATAGCATTGATCCGGCTTTGAGGAGGTTTGGCAGATTTGACAGGGAAATTGACATAGGCGTGCCGGATGAAGTGGGACGGTTGGAAGTCCTCAGGATCCATACCAAGAATATGAAACTTGCAGAAGAGGTGAGTTTATTTCTTTAATTTTGATAAGTGCATAAGTTGTGAGTTTGTGTACTGATTTCTAGAAATTCTCCTTATCCATATAATGTATGACAGGTTGATCTTGAAAGAGTTGCGAAAGATACACACGGTTATGTCGGTGCTGATCTTGCTGCCCTCTGCACGGAAGCTGCTCTTCAGTGCATCAGGGAAAAAATGGATGTAATTGACTTGGAGGATGAGACCATTGATGCCGAAGTGCTGAATTCAATGGCTGTAACTAATGAACACTTCCTAACTGCATTGGGTGCATCAAACCCATCAGCCTTACGAGAAACGGTATGCCCACTTCACTAACTTTATTCAGCTCCTCCTGAAATTTTGTTATACCCATTGTTTCTAGTTCGGCTTGAAATCATGAATATTGATTTTCTTGGTTCGCAGGTCGTGGAGGTTCCTAACGTGTCCTGGGAGGATATTGGTGGCTTGGATAATGTCAAGCGTGAGCTTCAAGAGGTTTGTTCTTGTAATCTTTCATATCCGGTTCAAAATAAATAGCTTTTTATCATTTTGTACCTAAGTTTAAGTACTTACCAACTTCATCTCATATGACTCTTTGAATTTTACAAAAATGGCCTTCAACAGACTGTACAGTACCCTGTGGAGCATCCAGAGAAGTTTGAGAAGTTTGGCATGTCACCTTCTAAAGGGGTCCTCTTCTACGGACCTCCTGGTTGTGGCAAAACTTTGCTCGCGAAAGCCATTGCTAACGAGTGCCAAGCCAATTTTATAAGTGTTAAAGGACCCGAGTTGCTGACTATGTGGTTTGGAGAGAGTGAGGCGAATGTTAGAGAGATATTTGACAAGGCACGACAATCTGCTCCGTGTGTGCTCTTCTTTGATGAACTCGATTCAATTGCTATGCAGGTACTGGTTGATGCCTTTAATGTCATCGTGCTTCTGTACACTCTCTCTCTCTCTCTCTCTCTCTCTCTCGCGTCTTATAATTTGCCATCCCATGATATATATGTTTAGAGAGGAAGTTCAGTTGGGGATGCTGGTGGGGCTGCAGACAGAGTTCTTAATCAATTGCTGACTGAAATGGATGGGATGACGGCCAAGAAAACGGTTTTTATTATAGGTGCAACGAACAGGCCGGACATTATCGACCCTGCATTGCTGAGGCCGGGACGTCTGGACCAGTTGATTTACATCCCGCTTCCGGATGAATCTTCCCGTCTCCAGATATTCAAAGCATGTCTTAGGAAGTCCCCTGTGGCTAAAGAAGTTGATCTTGCTGCCCTTGCAAGACACACGCATGGGTTTAGCGGTGCTGATATAACTGAAATATGTCAGCGTGCTTGTAAGTATGCCATTCGAGAAAATATTGAAAAGGTAACATTTCTTTCCTTGGCCCGGTTACAATGGATTTATTTGGTCCGTGCCTTTTCTTCGTGCCCGTGTGTGTAGAAAGTCCTTTTAGCAACGCTCTAATGACCATCCAATGGCTGTGGTTTGTGTTTTGCATGTTTATACATGTTGACACAGAAACAATGTGCGACTACATAATCTCCCCTCTAGGTTTCAGAATTGCACATACCTCCCTCATAACTTATTTCCACCTCACGGACACCATGACATTAGTTAAAATAATGGCATGATTAAAGTTTCAATGTACTTCAGAACTTCCTCTCACAAATAAAATGATGTTAGCCAAGCTACTCGATAAATTCTACAAGTATTGATGAGATCCCTACGGATAGAAGGCAGTATTTGTAATTATAAATTCAACAGGATATGTTTTTATGTGTGAAATCGACATTTCTTTTCGGGTTTGCTTTCTTGTATTCATTTTTGATCGCGTTGGTCACGGCAGGATATGGAGAGAGAGAGGAAGAAGAGAGAGAACCCTGAGGCCATGGAAGAAGATGACACTGACGATGTTGCGGAGATCAAGGCGGCCCACTTCGAGGAGTCGATGAAATATGCCCGTAGGAGTGTGAGCGATGCCGACATACGCAAGTACCAGGTCTTTGCACAGACGCTGCAGCAGTCTCGTGGTTTTGGTACCGAATTCCGGTTTGCTGATCGAGCTGCAGACGCTGCTGCTGGCACCGGGGCCGTGGACCCATTTTCTTCCGCCGTTGCTGGCGACGACGACGACTTGTACAGCTAAGTTACTGCCTCAATATTTTCACTGTACTTTTTAAGTTGGATATTTTGGTGTAAAACGTGTATTCTCACACTGGAGCTTGTGTGCTCTTACCCTGTTGTGTAAATAAATAAGTGTCGTTTTTTGGATTAGTCTTTAATATCGTTGCACTACAATACTATTGAAGGGATGCTTTTGTTGAATTAAAAGTTTAAAGAAATTCTCAACGCTATTCACATTTTGTATGTTACACTTTTTATAAAAGTATCTTTATTATGTATTTATTAAAAAATTATTATTATTATTTTTTTGTATTCATTACTTGTCAAGTTAATTGCAATTTGTCATGGGAAACCATCGTACTTTTATAATTGAGACAGCACGAATGTAAGACAATATATGGACTGTAAATAGCTCAAAAAGATTTGATAGGTAAGATAAAATCATGAATAAAAAGCTTAAATACCCCTCTAATCAAAGTATTCATAATTAACCTCAAATCATAAAAGTAATTCGAGGGCCGAAAAAATTTGTTGTTTGTGTTATTTGAGTTGGGACCGAGGAGATGTTATCCACCTGGGGTAATATTTTCAATTGTTGAATTATGTATTATAATGTTATAGTTTTATTTTCTCTTAACACTTTTTAATAGTTTTGTATTCAAATTGAACGATTAATAATATCAGTTAGATACTTTAATTGGGTAGCATAAAATTTTTCCTAATTTGGGGATTTTGTTGATGCCCCTTTTTAACCATAATACTATGAAGTCATGAAGTCACTTCAGTACTAGTGATTAATTTGTGACGAGAAATAGGAAGTATTTGATTAAAGATGGGCATGTGGGGGGCCATCCAATTTAACGGTTTGTGTACGAACGGTTTGTGTTCTTTTGCATGTGATTCTCTTCTTCATGTGATGCAGGCCCGAGAAACTGAAAAAGACCTTCAAAAATCTGTCTCTTGAGATGTTATTAATTCTGCCCCTACTCTAGTATTGTAAGATGAGTCGTGGCCACTCATGAATTATGAATATAATGGGTCGGCGCGACTTGAGATCACCTCCCGCTCAAGCTTGTCTCTGGGGAGCCGAGCTCGAGCTTAGCTGTGATTGTTTCAAAGCTCAAGAGCTGTCTCGTAAGGAATTTTTTTTAATTGTATTCAATATTTTATATATCCGAATTATATAAATAATAAATAACAATTAATAAATTGTGTAAAACAAATTAATGTTTTAGTAAGATTTGAAATGTATGAGTTATACATTATAAAAAAAGTAATATTATATTATTCATAGGTTTATTAGAAAAAAATTGAGAAAAAATAGTAATATATATTTAAAAAAATAATGTAATAGAAAAAATGAGCTTGATCTATATTCGCAAACGAGCAAAATGAATCAAGCTCGTGCTTTTGATTGGAGCTTGAGCTCTAAAATACAAGCTCATCGAGATTGAGCTCGAAATCGAGCTTAGTTAAATGTAATTGAGTTTGAGCTTGAGCTCCCAAAATCAATTGAGCTTTGTTCGTTTAAACACTTAACCTAATTGGTTAATTTTGTAAGAAGGTTCTTTTCATTTTATACTATGATGTACGGACACAACTAAAAATGACCCCGTGCAGTGTAGGACACGACTCCGACATGGTCCCGACACGTTAGGAATGGCAATGGGTCGGGTCTGGTACGGGTTTGGCCAAACCCGAGACCCGACCCGTCAGAAAATTTTGGACCCGGGACCCGTCCCGGACCCTACCCGACCCGCCAAAGACCCAAACCCGGCGGGTTGGACCCGTTGAACCCGCCGGGTTCATAAACCCATCCCAACCTGCCAAACCCGACCCACACACCCGCCAAACCCGACCCGTACACCCGTTTCAATAACTAAAATTTTTATTTTTTAACAACTTTTTTGAGACAATAATTTTTAAATTATACAAAAAACTTAATAAAAGAAAACATTCAAATTGTACATCAAATCTAATAAAACATATTCAAATGAAATAATAATTTTTAAGATTTTTTAATTGTATTTATTTATATATTTATATTATATATATTTAATATATTTATATATATATACGGGTCGGGTTCGCTTGGACCCGAGACCCGACCCGAACCCGCGCGGGTCTATAATTTTAGACCCGCAACCCGTCCCAAACCCGATTATACGGGTCCAAACCCGCCCCGAGCGGGTTGGGTCAGGGTTGGGGACCCGCGAAACCCGACCCATTGCCATCCCTACGACACGTGTCTGACACGGCAAAAACGTGTCCGAAAAAAAAAAGAAAAAAATCCGACACAGTGTGGAACACGGCTGGAGGACATGTCTGACACAACTCGGACGCTGCTAGGGCATTTATGATATATTACAAAATCTAAATGGGGTTTTTTAAATTTTTAAAAATTTAGTGAAAACACTGAAAATAACAAATAATTTTTTTAATCTTTAAATCTTATAACCCAATTAAGAGGTGTTTGTTTTAGTGACGAATATTACTATTTATCTATTACATACTTTAATTTAATAATTATAAATATATAATAGAATATAAAATATTTTTTAATAATCGTGTCAGAGTCGTGTCCTAAAATTTTGAGATTATTCGTATCGCCGTATTCGTATCATGTCCATATCTGTGTGTCTATATCCGTGCATCATAGGTTTTATGTATCAAAAGAATATTAAAAGGCGGGCCGGGGGGCGGGGGGGAGGCACTTGTTGAAGAAGAAAAAGTGGGGTTTGGGGCAATGACAACTCCATGTTTGGGGAAGTCGTGTCAAGTGATTCCCCTGACTTTTGTTTTTTGTTTCCAACTATATGTTTATAGTATTTTATACAATATTCTAAAAATGGATCGGACATAAAATTGATGGCCTTATAAATACATTTTAGTTAAAAATACATTAAAAATTAGAAAAAGACCAATAATAAAGGAAGAAAGAAAACTAAACAAGAATTTTGTCAAAATTTTAGTTATTCTTCCCAAATCATAGCTTAAATTCATCTCAAAGTTAAAAATTAAAACGATAAACAAGTTTTTCAATTTCAAGTGTATAACATTCAATTTTTTTAATATTACATAATAACATTCAATTTCACACTCTTAACAATTTTTTTATATATGAAATTTGAAAGAAAATCAATTGATTAGGGGGGGGTGTGTGTTTTTTTTTCCCTTCTGAAAATTCCAAATAACAGAGGGGTTTAAAATGTAATTAATCCACAAAAGTTTGGACCCTGCTTAATTGCCACACGGATGGTACATGCCATGTCCGTCAACTATTTAATAGAGAACACCTCGTGGGACATAATATAAGAATTTCTTTATAATATGAGACGTAATTTAAGAACAGTATACGTTGTTGCACGAAATTATCATTTTTCTCTCAGCCGCACCACCCCTAGCGCACTACACATGACGGTGAATCCTTTTTTCTCCAAAATAAGTAAACAGAGCAATTGATCATCCTATAGCCTAGTTGACAATTTTTTCCTACAAAAGTTGAGTTGATTCCATTAATCCAAAACAGAGTATGGTATTGACTTTGTTGGCACAAGGGATCATATTTTACCACTTCGGCTGAACAAGATCAACCTGTGATTCCTAAGTGCTATCATCAAAATTGAAGTGCAAAAATGAGGGGGGCCCTAGTATTGTCTTTGAATCTTTGTGGATTTGTGCGCACAAATTTCACTTCTCTTTCAACCTTTATCATGACCCCAGTTGTCCATTTATACCATGCTTGTTATCCATGCTTTTTGAGATGTCAAATCCAAGTTAAAAAGAAAGAAAAAAAAGTTGCATATGTAATGCTACATAGTAAGACATAGTTTTGCTTGTCAATAACGGTGTGCCCAAAGGCCAAAGTGTCAATCTTCTTGCATGATCATCACCTTTGTATGTTTGTATTGTTTGCACCCATGTCCACATGGTGGGGGTCCTTGAGAGTTGCATGAAATGGAACTAAGTTTCTTCTCATCCTTTTCACCTTCTTGGCAAAAAAAGGACTAGGGGTTGGGGTAGGGTCCTTGAGAGGATGGGGTGGGGTGGGGGGCTTTGGGCCACAATGTATAGATACATATTATACGCAAGATTCCAATATCACAATAATATAAATGATAAGAATTCTATCTCAAATTGAGTCTGTTAACGATTGAAGTCTGAGCTATCTAATTCATCACTAAATCCATAGCTTGCTTTTAATCCATAATTAAGGAGAGAAAAATCATCCAAGAAATGCTTTTAATTGAAAATTTCTTTTATAAATTGGATTTTAAACCCCACGTATGCATCATTGGTTGTAATTTAATCGTATAATGTATATAAATATTTTTTTTATCAAACGTAGAATGAATCACAATTATTAGATGAATGTTGGGAGTTCAACACTCTGGTGCATAAAAAAATTCGCTTTCAATTTTGAGAAAAGGTACAAAAGAGGGGGGCAAATACCTAGGAATGCAAACGAGCCGAGTCGAGCCTTAGTCTTTTTTTCAAGCTCGAGCTCGAACCAAATAGATCTAGATCGAGCCCGACAAGCCAGGAAAAATAGGCTCGAGCTTGGGCTCGAGTCATGTTCGAGCCGTCATGTTCGAGCTCGGCTCGGCTAGGCTCGTTTGGCTCGAATTTGTAAGTAAATTATAGGCTCGAGCTCGAGTTTAAATATTTTCACATATTTTATTATGTTTGAGCTGGGCTCGAGCTCAGGCTTGGGTTCGGGCTCAAGTTCGAAACTTAATATATTATTTATAATTATATAAAAATAAACATAAATATTAAAAAAATAAAAACTTGCGAGTCTACGAACAAGAATTATTTGGCTCGAACTCGACTCGAAACTTATACAGGTTCAGCTCAGCTCCAATTTTTCGAATTCGAGCTCAAACCTTTATCAGCCGGCTCGTCAAGCTTGACGAGCCGGCTCGATTCAATTGCTTCCCTACATATGCCCTAGCAAGGCATCCACCATTGTGCTTCTTTTACCTTGAAATGATTGAAAAGGACTTCTCCACCAAGCAGCCTCATAAGCTACATGTCTCACGTTCAGTGCACCCTGGATATGCACACATTATGAGCTAGTCTTATCAAAGGGCAATTATTTTTAATATTCTAAATCAATTAACGTTACGTACAACATATGTGCATATCATCAAATGTTGTAGGCCCCTGACATCTTCGTACTTGGTTATGCCAAGATTTACTTCTCTTCAAATGATGTGAGACTTCGGGTTTATGCTGTATTTAAGAACAGTTCAAATTCAATCTTTTATCATCTTTAACAAAAAATATTGAATAACGTTCCTAGCTCTTTACAATGCCAACTAATTACCATCCAACTCCTAAAACTTGAAAATGTACGATTTCAAGAAATTTCATTGATGCCCTGTTCCATAACTTGTGGAGGACGAGGAGTAAGCCAAGGAACAATTAGATGACCCTTGGAGACACAACAACTGAGCCGGGGTAACTGATGAGGAGGAGTCTAACGAAAGTTGAGAGCCCTTTGATGATTTAGTTGCTAGCTTGTGACCTTGATCGATTCCTAATACGTTGTCATGCTTGATTTCCTTCAGTAAAGCCACCACGTCTTTCATTGTGGGGCGGTTGTCTGGACGGTTGCTGGTGCAGAGGAGGGCTATTCCAAGGGCTTGGAGCATTCCTTGGATTTGTGTGTCTGGATGGCCTTGAAGTTTTTGATCAATGATATCGACAGGGTCCCTCTTGCTCCTAAGGTGGTCACGCACCCACTGGATAACATGGTGTCCTTCAGGGAAAGAGGGGTCCGCTGGTTTTTTGCCAGTTATGATTTCTAGCAAGACGACGCCATAGCTGTAGACATCACTTTTCTCGTTGATTTTTTGCATGGAGGAATACTCTGCACAGCCAAGAGGACTAAATTTTTAGGTATCTTGATATTAACAAATGGAAGCTTGCAAGTGTAGAAGCCAAATATGTGAAGGCAGTTTTGTGGATTAAGTAGAAGCAACCGCATGACTTCACATGCATAGCTCTCCACTATTGCGTGTATCTCCAAATACAAGTAACATCCGTTGATTTTCCAACCATAACTGCTATGCCAAGAATTGTATGACCCTCTTTTATTGGTCATGTTCTTAATTTATAATCAAATAAGAAAAGAAACTGATTGAAACCCGACACTATTCTAGGTGTAAAATAAATAAGGATGAACCAAGTATGCATTAAAAATTGCAAGAAAAAACATTTAGCTCCGTGTAATATACCATATTAGAACATAGTAATATAGTTTTAGGACATGATTTCGAACCAAAAAAATAAAAAGAGAAAATACAAAGATGGGCTATTTTAGGTAAAAGAGAAATTACCTGGAGCAAAGTATCCATATGATCCAGCAAACTGGGGACATGCTGAAAATGAACCAGCAGTCTCATCCTCAATAATCCTTGCTAGCCCAAAGTCAGCTAAACACGGCTCGTATTGATCTCCCAAGAGTATGTTATGCGATTTTACATCACGGTGGAGGATGGGTGGCATGCAGTCGTGGTGCAAATACGCCAAGCCCTCGGCAGCTCCTAGTGCTATCCTGAGTCGAACATCCCACTCCACCCTCTCCCCATGCTCGTTGTGCAACAATGCGCCCAACGTGCCATTAGGCAAATAGTCGTACAACAGCAGCTTAGTCTTCCCGTTGGCGGCCCATCCCAATAGCCTAACAATGTTTCTATGTCGAATGCGGGCCAACGTCGTAATCTCTGACGAGAACGTGGCGGCCGACGACTTCTCTGACGACCGGAATCTTTTCACGGCGATGGTGGGTCCTGATGGAATTACAGCCTGATACACGATGCCCGACTGACCTTGACCAATCACGTTGACAGCTGTCAAGCACTTGGCCACCTCATTAATAGACAAGTCAAGCTTTTGGTACAGCATGACCTCCCACGGGCCCCCCAACTCCACATCTTCCTTGTTGTCAATATCGCAGTCGTGGGCCCGCCGGGCCCGCATCCTACCTCCGAGGATGATGTAGAGCGCGGTCAATAGCAAGAGGCATGCCGTGCTGAGCAACACCACCATTGCCACTCTCGCTACCTTCCCCCGCTTGGCGGCGCCTCCTTTTTCGGCTAGGCATTTGTCGCCGGAAAGACACAACTGTGGGTTTCCGGCTAAGACACTGAGTGGCAGCTTGGCGAAGAATGTCGTGTCTGGCACGTGGCCCGAAAAGTTGTTATGTGATACATTGAGCACCACCAGATTTTGAAGGTCCACTAGGTAATGAAGGTCCCCGGAGAGCTGGTTGTGAGAAATATCCAACATTCCTAACCTGTCCAGCGCTGTGAACTCTTCCGGGATCCCGCCGATAAGTTTATTCCAGCTCAAATTAAGGGCAATTTCCAATGCTGGGATCTTCCCCAAACTCGCCGGAATCCGACCCTCGAGCTCGTTGCTGCTTAAATCAAGCAATTGAAGCCTGAAACACGAACCGAGTTCACTTGGGATTGAACCGGAGAACCTGTTCTGTCCTAGAATGAGTTTCGTGAGTGAAGTCAACGAGCCAAGACTCGAACTCAATGTACCCTCAATCAAATTTTCAGAAACATCAAGAAACTGGAGAGCCACAAGCTGATTCAAAGTGCCCGGCAAGTTCCCTGATATGGAATTGGAGTGCAGGTCAAGAAAAGTGAGGTTCTTGCAACCAGAGATCTCAGGGGGTATAATCCCGGATAGCCGATTGGATCCAAGATCAAAGAAACTCAGATTCTTCAATCTCCCAACATCTGCCGGCACGTTCCCCATCAGCTTATTATTGCTAGCCCGGAATCGAATCAGCGAAGAGCAGTTCCCAATTTCAGGCGGTACGGGCCCGGAAAGATTGTTCCCCAGCAGTAAAAGCTTGTTCAGATTCCGCAATTCAAATATTCCACTCGGAATCGGGCCTGTCAATGCGTTCTGCGACACATCGATGGCTTCCAGCTTGTGACAATTAGATAAAGACGGTGGGATGTTACCCTCCAGGCGATTTTGCCACAGAAATAGCAGGGTCAAGTTCAATAAATTTCCAAATTCCAAAGGGATGCTACCGGTGATTTGATTGTTATCCAGCTCGATATGAGTGAGAGCCGTGCAATTACCGAGTTGACTTGGAATCTCGCCTGAAATTTGGTTCACACTCAGCTGCAGCTCTTGGAGTAGCCTTAGGTTCCCAAACGACTCAGGGATGACCCCTGTCAGCGAGTTCATGGACAAATCAATGACGAGCAATTGCCGGCAGTTTCCGAGCTCAGGTGGAATGGCGCCCACCAAGTTATTTTGCCAGAGCAAGAGGCTCTCCAGATTCTGGAGACTCCCAAGCTGTGTCGGGATTGACCCGGTGAGCGAGTTTTCATATAGGTAAATATTCTGCAGAGCATGGCAATCACCGAGTTCAGGTGGGATTTGACCGGAGAGCAGCGCGGTGTAAATAGCCAGAGTCTGCAGTTTCTTGAGCTGCCCGAGTGAAGGTGGAAGAAACCCAGAAATGCTGGTTTCAGCCAAGCCTAACATGGTTAAATTCGTGCAATTTCCAATTTCTTGAGGAAGAGGACCTTCAAGATTCTTGTTTCCACCAGCTCTAATCACTTCAAGCTTCTTCAAGTTGCCTGTACTCCCTGGAAACCCACCACTAAGTTGATTATCAAAGAGAGTCAACTCAACCAAACTCGTTAAATTTCCAATTTCCGCCGGGATAGCGCCCACCAGGTGGTTCCCGTGCAGATAAAGCTGCTCCAGCTTGGGCAAATGAGAGACCCAGCTCGGAATTTCGCCCATCAACCCATTGTCACTTAAATCCAAGAGCCTCAGCTCTTGAAGATCGCCAAGTGCTTGTGGAATTGCACCAGTGAGATTAGTCCCCGACAGAACCAGCTTGTTTAAAGACCGCAAGTAGCTGAAGTTTGAAGGCACATTTCCAGCTAAATCAATGGATTGCAAGAAGTTGATCTCCACAACTTCGTTCTTGAAGTCGCAAAAAACGCCGAACCATCGGCATGGAGTTTCGTCGGTTGCATCCCAATTGCCCAACGCCTCGAGGGATCCATTGAAGCTTCTCTTCCATGAGAGAAGTGTTTGTCCCTCTGGATTGACGGCGAAAACAGGGGAAGAATAGAAGAAGAAGAAGAGGAAAAACAGGGGCCATGGATTAACAGGCATTACGAGAAAACTATGGTGCGAACTCCAATGTTACGTGAAGAAAGCAGGGGGTTGGGCCTTGGGAGAGGCGATATTGGGAGGAGGAAAACCAGATCATGTCTTGTGGGCTTATGGATTTTTAAATATGTAGGCGGGATATAATATACTTCAAAAGTGCCAGAATCTCCGGATCCAAGATACAGCTAGGCCATTGTGTTTGTATATGTATATGGGGAGGGGGGGGGGGGGGGGGGGGGGAGAGAGAGAGAGAGAGAGAGAGAGAATTGTAGGTGGCTACTTTGTGATTTGTTAATGGTGGTGAGACGAGGTATAAAGTAAGGAGAAAGGGTGATAAAGATGGCACAGAGCTGGTGCATCTGCACTTTCAAATTGTAAATTCTTTATTTATTATGGAGGTTCTCACTTTTTATTTTTTATTGGATTGTTTATATGTTAGTCCCATCTTTTTTAGTCAATTATTGCTGTATGAATCTGGATAAAAGTGAAATAGCACTGTGGCGCCAAGCGCCGTGGCTTATAAAGGATATTAATAAAATTAGATTCATGCAGTGTTTTATATTATATTATACACAATATTTTTTCATAGTTCGGATTATTTATGATATAATTGTATTATATTTTTTATTATATTAATTAATATACATCACATATATTGGTGAGCATACGAGATTCTCTATTTCAAATTATATTTCATCTCCTATTCCAATTTATGGATATACGCAAAGTGTAAAGATCACAAACCAAGTGTATAATTAAAAAAGTAACTTTATACACATGACATGAATGTGAATTATAGAATAGGAGAAGAAACAATATTTTGGAATAAAGGATCCTATTCGGTTGGTAAGCAGTTGAGATAGGGAAAGAGAAAAACTGATATGAAAAAAATATAAAGATTTCTTATATCAAATGCTCACCAATACACGTAGCATATATTAATAAGTGTAATAGAAAATATAGCATGATTATGCAATAGAGGGTCCGAACTGATTTTTTTCTATGCATGCTTATAAATTAAATACTCCCTCCGTCCCATATTACTTGTCGTTTTAGGAATTTTTTTTTGTCCCATAATATATGTCGTTCTCACATATCAAGAAGAAATTTATTAATTTTTTCCTTATATACCCTTAGACTTTAATTAATATCTTATGCAAATTTCTAAAAAAAATTCAGCAATTTATTAATTATGGATGACTCAATTCCTAAAAAACCTCCCAACAACACTAATTTGTCTTTCAATCTTCTATAATAATGTGCATCTTCAATCTTCCTAAAAATTTGAGACTTTCAATCTCCCAACAACACTAATGGCCTTTCAATAATGTGCATCTTCAATCTCCCAACAACACTAATTGTCTTTCAATCTTCCTAAAAATTTGAGACTTTATCAATTTTCAAGTTTCACTATTTTTTGTAGTGAAAAATTTTCGAATTTCTTATAGGGAATTCTTAGAGGGAGTGTTTTTAGCTTTGTTTAAAATTTTCAACAAAATTTGAAATTGTTCCATCCGTAAAATGCGCATTTTTTTTTTTGTGATAGGCAAAAATATGCAAACTTGAAATTGAACAATAATAGTGAAAATTGAAAGGACATTGCATGTAAAAGAGAGGATATCTTGGAAATAGATAAATGGTTGATGAAAGAGAGATTAATGGCGTGATTTACTAAAAGGGTATTTTGGTCAAGATAATTTATAATTAATGTTCTTAATCCATTTCTTTAATTCTTGTGCGTAACTCCAAAACGACAAATAATATGGGACGGAGGGAGTAATGTGTACATACATTTAACTCTCTTCAATTATATTTATATAGTATTTTACCTCTTTGTGCTATAATAAACTTCATTTTACCATTCTATCTTAATAATCAAACATTGTATACAAACAAACTTAACTATTATTTATTAAATATCTATTTTAACCTTTTAGATTTAAACTCTAAGATTACTCATAAAAAAAAATATAAAATACAAAACCCTTTTTCAATTATTGATGTTAAGCAAAACTTTATGCCTTTTGTTATTATGTTATTGAATTATTTTGACAATAAAAGTATCAATATGAATTTTATTCTCAATCTCACAAGTTTATAATTATATATTGAAAACCACAAATGTATATTTTTAATTATTTATAATTCCATTTTAATCTATAAAACTAAGCACAAATATTGTGCAATTTCCAACTCTTTTAACAAATTTGTAGCTTAACAGTTGGATAAAACTACAACCGTTATATTTCTCTGTAATAAACTTTAGGAATTTAAAAGAAATAAAAGAAAACATGAACTATTAAATAAATAAATAATTATTATTATTATTTTTACGATCTAAAAAAATCAATTTCAATATTTATCAGAATAAAAAGGTATTAACTAACACCCAAGAAAGTATTTATAAATGAAATAAAATAAAATCCCAACAAAAACTTTGAAGACTATTATACACATTTGCATTTGTTATCTCTCACACACTAATGAGTATTTTATTGTTCAAAAATTAAAAAATTTAAAGGCTATAATAAATATTTTATAAGTAATAGTTAACACCCTTAAGACACGTTTGCTACTTTTGATATAATTGGATGTGATCCATTAAATATGGATTATTAATGAAGAAACTATATCAAATTATTAGTTATTTATTGTTTGTTAACTTATTTGTTCATTAAAAATATCCCATACTTTTACGAGTTTATTGTTTGGTTGTGAGGATTTATTATGTTAGATTAAATGAAAAAATCTTTATTGTCCTCCCATTTAAGTGTTTTACATATTCACCCTCAAAATTTATAGCACCATTTCAACCATAAACATATTTATCCATTGTATCACTTTTAAAACTAACATCCACCTTTTGATATAATTTATTTAATTAATTTCATTTAAATTAGTAACATTATTTTTATAAGCCATAATATTGTGAACATTCATTTTTTGATAATTAAAAATATTTTCAACTTTGTGTTATCTAAAGCTTGTATTTATTAAGATAAATGTTTAAATATTGAATATCAATTAATATAGTGAATATATATTTTTTGTTTGATGAACTTATATTAAAAACATTCTTATTTAGATAATTTCTTACAAAATCTACAATCATTCAAAATTTGAAAAGCTTGCAATCATTCAAATTTTGAGTATTTATGCAAAAATTAACTGGTAATATGGATTCAAAAGGTGTTATTATTTATTAAAAAAAGGGTAAGATTGTTTTTTCAAATTTATTAAAGGAAGAAATAAAAGAAAGGAAAACGTATCACACCCTTTTAGGTGTGATCTGTAATCAAATAAATTTGTCAAACAGATCTCGGGCCATTGTGTAATCATAGGCCTAAAATTTTGCAAGCAAATAATAAATTAAGTGGGTAAACATATCTATCAGATTCATTCCAAAGCAGCAAATGTGTCCTTATTGTGTAAGAAAAGGGGTTAAGTGAAGGTTATTGTTGTACAATGGGATAAGGTGTTACATTAGCATAGTTATATGGGGTTAATTGTACTTTGCCCTTAAATAATCTTGATGCTTCTGATGACATATCGTACACATTATCAATAACGTATTGATGCTTTTTGGGCACATGGATACTTTTACATATATTTTTGTAAAGTCTACAGATAATATAAATAACCAAAAAAATCAAAATTTTCTAAAGTTACTTGAAAAAATTGTTGTTTTATTCAATAATTTATTTCTTCATTATATTTCTTTTCATAAAAATCATAACCTATTTTTTTAAAAATTAAATAGATAATGGAGAAAAAAATAGACAGTCAATAGATCACGCGAATAGAGTTGATATAATTATGGATACGAACTTCCTCACTTCTTTGCTTGTATCAATATGTAAGAATTGTACACTACATATATACATATATGTACAAGAATATACATATTATGTTATATTAACACTAAAATAATAAGTTTTTGTATAAATAGTGTCATGTGAGAGATATATGTGTTGTGTCCTAAAATTTTTAAAAATTTTATGTCGCCATTCCGTATTGTATAATGTCTGTATCGTTGTGTTTGTATCTATAATGAATCTATATAACGTTTGAGTATAGTATGGCCTAATTAATTTAAGTTTGGAATAAACCTAAAAATTGTGAGTTCGGAAAATTACTCAAAATTGTGATACAGTTGACATAGTTCAAATCCTGTATTTTGGTTTAACAACTAGTGTTTACGAATAATCAATTAAATTTTTTCAGTAGCCAACATTTTGAATAGGTAAAGATGGAGTTTGAGTTTTCAGTCAATGAAAATAATTGATGAATAGACGAAAACTTTTTCCAAGACATACTTAAATTTTAAGTTGACTTAAATAAACCATGAATTATTGAATCTCAGAAATTAAATGTTATTAGGTTTCAATAGCTAGCCCGAAAATCTAAAATAAGGCTTGAATATGTCCATGTCCCGCCAACAATATGTTTATTTATTTACTTTTGTAGTAGTTCTTTTTAATTAGACGTAAGCGATAGTTTAAAACTCTTGATTGTATTTGCTTAGTCATTGAAATTTTCATATAATAATAATAATAATAATAATAATAGTTGAAAGTACAAAATGGCCTAATGGGAATGGATCTAGATCTAAATCAAGCCTGCCCAAATAAATACGATCCTGAATGCATCCCACTAAGCTCCAAATCTTTGATCTGTGACACCATTGTTTTGTTAATCTATTTAACTCTATTCCAATCTCTCATTGTCAGATTGAGATAAATATTTAATCTGTAAAAACTGATTGGTTGAAATTACAATGTATAAATAAATTCAATTTTTGATTTCTAAAACTACTGTGAAAAAAACAGCAGGTAAGACCTTATTATTTTTCTTTTAAGAGTGCATTTCATTAAAATATATCAATAACTCATCTATTATAAATCAAACTACTACATCATAATTCAAATTACAAATCAAATTATTTTATCAAACTACGATCAAAGTACAATAAATAAACTACTTTTAAAATAAAAACAAGACCCACATACTTTGATGGGGAATTGAACCCAAAATCTTATAATTTTTGAAGTTTCAATTTTGCCAATCGAGTCGAACCTCATCAACGCTAAGACCTTCTATTGAGGCCTTAAATTAGCTTCTCAATGCGATCAAGATTGATGGCCAAAACTTCAAGAATTTGAGTTCAAATACTACATATTGTTTGGATTATTATGTATCTCTATATTGATGGGCACTACAAGAAACATGCTATTTTCGCCGGAATTTCGACGGTATTTCAAAAAAAATTTAAAAGAATAATTTTTGAATTTTTTAGTGGATTTTAGGCGGAAATTCCTCCAAAAAATTAAAAAAATTTTAAAAATTATTATAATTTAAAATTTTCTGCCGAAAATTAAAAAAAAATAAAAAATAAAAATTCTGTTTTAAAAATAACTTTAATAATTGACGTGGCATAATTCCGAACGGGTATCCGACCTCTTTTCTCGGGCCAAGATGCCCCTACTCTCCGATCCTCACCTTGTCGACCCGGCAGGTCGTGGTCCCTACCAGTTCGAAACCAGCTCCTCGGCTCTTCTGGTCGACACGCTTATTGACCCGACCATGCCGGGTCCAACGGATTCCTGCTGGCATTAAATGCTCCGTTAGACAAGGTATGGGGGAGGCATCCAATCCCATACCTTATTAATAGAGCGTTAGCTATTACCCATGGACCCTACCCCTAGGTCTACGGCTCGCCCAGGTCGGGCCTCAACGACCTACTTGGCCTGGTGGGCCCACAGGAGCATGGTCTACCTGGACATGGTATAAATACCCCCGCATTTATGGTAAGATACACACATTAATTACACATAACACCCTTACCTTGTTCAAATCTTTCCAAAATCGATCCGCTGACTTAAGCATTGGAGGGTCTTAGCCGAGACCAGCCTCGGCTAGCTCACGTTGCTATTTCCCTTGTTGCAGGACCAACTTTCCGTTCAAATACCACCACCTACTCACTCGACCTGAGGAATCGACCGGTGTCGACCAACTCTGAATTCGACCCGCATCAATAATAATTATTATAATTTTTAAAAATTCTATATTTTGCTTTTAAAAATTAGTATAAATAAATAATTTATAGTAGATTGTATTAACTTTTAAGTAAAAAATAATAATAAATGTTATGTTTTTTTTGGGATCATGTTTGCCTTTCTATTTTATTTGAAGTTATTTTTCGGTGTACGTTTTGTTATATATATTTTATAAATAGTATTCAATAAATGTCTCAAATTAAGTGTGTGTTTATTATATGTGCCATGCAAATGTATTATTGTGTCTTATATGACTTATTATAGCTTTTATTAAAAATTTGGCTTTTTTTAAAAAAGAAATAGTAAATTATATTAACTTTTAACTAAAAACAAAATACTAAATGCCATGCTTTTTTTTTTTTGTAATCATGTTTGCCTTTCTTTATTTTTTGAATTTATTTATCAGTGTACGTTTTGTTATATATATTTTATAAATAGTATTCAATAAATGTGACAAATTAAGTCAGTGTTTATTATATGCGCCGTTTTCTTCAAGGATTGTGTTTATTATGACTTCATATAACTTTTATTTTGCTAACTCTCAGAACAAATTAAATATGTCTATTATATTAATTATTATGATTTAATAGAACAAATATGTCTACTTATTATGACTTATTAAAACAAATTAATATGTGTATTATATGTACTATGACTTACTAGAACAAGTTGTTCGGACTACATTAGGATTGATGTAATAACTTAATTTGACATATATAATTTTGATTAAGGAATTAGAAAGGACGCTGACTTATCTGATCCCTCCACGCAAGAAAGCATAAACGAGTTGTTTGATTAGGCTGTCGGTGAGCCTACCAAAAAGGATCGAAAGTATGGGCAAAATTATCAGACAACATCGACATCCTGTCATTTTAGTTTTTCTTGGCCCGGCAGTTTGTCGAGCCAGTCCGACCTGACGGTGTTGCGGTTAGAGAACCGGGTCAATCACCTAACCCAATAGAATACACAAATCATGAAATGATGCATCAAATGATCACGATGATTTCGCATAACACAGCGAGCAACTCAAAGCAACCGACTCATGCCCCTCCACCAGCTCAGTATGTCGCTGATGATGAAGACGACGACTTTGATGAAGAAGACTGTGATTAATATGAACTTTCATTTAAAATAATTTCGCTTTTTATGTATCATGTAATATTTGACGGATTATGTTTTTTAATATATTTGGATAAATTATATGAGGTTTGCTAATATATATGTGGATTTTAATATATTTGATATGTTATTTATTCATATATTTAGATTATGTGATTAGTATAATATTTTAAATATTTTTTATTATAATTGTGCTTATAACAACGAAAAAAAATATAATTAATTTGAATATTTTTGAAAAAATATAATTTTAGGGCCGAAATAATATTTTATTTAAAAAATATTTTTTAATTATTTTAGGGCCCAAAAAATATATATTTATTAATAAATATTTTTTTAAAAATTATTATTTATTTTCGGCCAATTTTCGGCAAAAATTCCGCCGAAAAAATAAATATATTTTTTTAAAATTATTTTTTATTTTCGGCGGATTTTTGGTGAAAATTCCGCCGAAAAACTATATATATTTTTTAAAATTATTATTTATTTTCGGCAGATTTTTAGTGAAAATTCCATCGAAAAATTATATATATATATATTTAAAATATTAATTATTTCTGTTGAAAATTCCGCCGAAAAATGAAAACCGCCGAGGATTTTTTCGGCATATAGTGTCCGCCAAAAATCCATCGAAATTCCACCAAAAACTGCATTTTTCGCCGAAAATCCGCCGAAAATTCTGCCGAAAAAATCGTATTTTCTTGTAGTGGGGAATTTCTTTAGTTTTATTTTTTTATTAATGATTATATTGAATTAAAATAATTATTGGTATCTTAATATATGAATATGATTAAATGCTTTAATTCAAAATATCTAAAGCATTCTTCTTTTTCCCCCTTTTTCTTCACCATTTTTTCTTGTGATTTTCCCACAAAAGGGTGCCCATTTTGACTTATTGGTTGGGCATAAAAAAAAAAGAAAAAGAAGGAAATTAAGACTTAGTGCATAAATATTAGTTTCTTTTTTATTTTTTAGTACTTATTTTTATTTATAAATCGTGGGATCACGTGATGTCGCGTGACGTGGAGAATATGATTTGAATTTCTTCCACATTTTGGTCCCCTCGTGACTTTGGCATGCAATTAGACATTATTTTTACATAAATTATCTAAGCACGACGCGGGGGTGGGGGTGGGGGGCACATGTGGACGAAAAGAATGAGGCAGTGCCAATGTTACAACTCGGTTATTCCATCGAAATATTATCCTATAAACATCGTATATTTAGTTGCAGTATAAAATTTAGGATTTCAGCTATGTTTATGCATAGTTTTAGAGCGACGAGGACACAAAATTTTTGGAAAGTCATAATCAAATTTGCCTAGCACAACATAATGAGGTGTTTTTCTTTTTCTTTAATAATATTACTAGCAATCGTTGTATGTGGTCTCCGCACGTATAGAATGATTTGAATGCACAATATTATTGTGCACGCATCACTTTTATGATACTATTTTTTTTTAGTACAAGCAACTTGAACAATGTATAGATGTCAATTAGAACGCCACACACGCACACACACACTCACCCAAACGGGAAGGGAAGAGGACGAGAGGGTTTGAACCTAAAACCTCAATGGTACCAGTTCGAACTCCTACCATTAAACTAAAACTCTAGTGGCAAAAATTGATACTACTTAATATTGAACTTCTCACATTTTCTTATCATAGATCACCATCATTACTCATAATATGATTGCATTTCTAACATTATTTATATAAAAAATATACTTGTACAAAAAATAAATAAAAAATAAATAGACTTTTGTTAAATTGAACTATTAGCCTTAATATTGCTATCACAACGTGGGTAAGGGTTTACTTATTTTAATTGTTATTTTTCTGGGTAAGTGGAAATGTGTTTAGTTTGCAAAATTATAATTTGACCGACTTCTTTTGTATTAGCGCAATAATTGAAAGGGCAAAATTGGTACCCACAAAATTAGTATCATATCTACCTTTAATGTATGGAAATTTCAAAATTTACCCTCAATTGTGTATTTTAATACTTAATTCAATGGAAATTGAGGGGTAAAATTTGTAAAATACCAAAATAGCCATCACTTTAGACACAAAAGTGACTTTCCTTTTATAATAGTACCAGCAAGAGCGGCATGCGGTCCTCACGCGCAAAGAACAATGTATCCAGTATTATTGTGCAGGCATTACTAAAATTGTACCACTTAATGATGGATTTTTTTCATATTTTTTTGTTAGAAGATTGCCATCATCACTTATAATACAATTCAATTTTTGATTTAGAAATACCTTTAACATATTTTTAATAAAAAATGTACTTGAACAAAAAAAATTAAAATATAAAAGAATGAATAGGCCTTTGTTACATTGACCTAGTCAAGTAGTTGCAATTTTGTAATCACAACGTGGTTAATTAATGGGTTTAATTATTTTTACTAATTTTTTGGTAAGTGAAAATAGGTTTAGTTAGCGAAATTACAATTTAACTGCTTTGTTTTGTATTAGTGCAACAATTAAAAGGGAGAAATTGGTACACAAAAAGTTGGTACTGTAACAACTTTTAATGTAGTGAATTTCCAATTTTGTCCTCAATTTTATATTTTCGTATTTAATTGCTTGAAAATAGAGGGGCAAATTTATAAAAATACCAAAATAACTGCCACTTTAAACACAAAAAATATTTTTCTTTTTATAATAGTATATATATATTTTAACAAATTTTTTTTTTTAAAATAGGACAAATAATAAATACAACCCTTGAAATTTGGTGAAATTACAAAAATTGCCTTCATATATGAAAAACTACCATTCCCCTTAATTTGAGGAGGCCTAATTTGATGTCTAATAAACTACTCAAATGTCATTTCCTCCCATAAAAAAGGGTCCGCTTGGATGGACTTAAAAAAGTACTTTTTCGAATGGTGTTTTTTAAGACGGAGTTTTTTTTTAAGCCAAGTAGTTTTGTATTTGGATATAGTAGTTAAAAGTGCTTTAAAATGTGCTTTTATTTGAAGCTAATCTGGGGTAGCTTCTAAAAAAAGTCCTTTTTGGTCTTTTTTCGGCTTCTCTTTTTTTTTTTATAAAAAAGTCCATCCAAACACAATTTTTTTGTTTGAAGTGTTTTTTTTTTCAAAAAATAAATGCTTTTTCTCTGAAAAAAAGCCCATCCAAACGGACTCAAAATCTACAATTTTCTTCATAAATTTGCCGTTCTGGCCTAACAGATACGTACCTTGCATTAATTTAGTGGCATAGAAAAATTAGCGACAGGATTTGAATTTTGGCAGTGGGGTGTGTGTGTGTGTGTGAAAACAAGGGATAATTATACTAAACTATTTTGGGGTATGATCAAATTATAAATTAAATCCTTGATTTTCAGAAATTATCAAGATATTCTTGGGATATGCATATTAAATTATAATGCTAACGGAGATGTAAGAAAAACGAAATTGCCTCAAATCTTTTACTATGAAAAATAAGGTATTACACTAAACTATGATTGTGAGATATTATAAAACTACAAATTTAACTCTTGATTTTAGAAAATTGTATAAATAACCCTAAAATATTCATACTAAATTGCAATACTGACAATTACTTGATAAAGACAAAATTTCCTAAAATCTTTTTGTTATTTAGAAAAAATAACACAAAAATAATAAGGAGCATACAATATTTTAACACTTGCGCCATTTCACCTCATTTTGCGGGCCAACAGATCAAGAAAAAACACTTTTTCTTCTGACAAAAAAGACCTTAGTAAAAACCTATCTAACTGAGAGATGCCAGGTTTATAGTTCATAAGCTTAGTGAAATGTGGCCATTGCAAATGCTTGTATTTATTTGTATTTTTTGTTTTTAAAATTATTTGCAAATATTACGACTGAAAATAATGGTTTTTTTTCATCGAAATTCATGTTTTTAGTAATAATTTTTTCATCGAAAATTCGAAAACACGTTTCAATTTGCTGTCTTCTTTTAAAATCAAAGCGGCACAATGAACAGTTCATGCAAAACTTTATTCCACGAAGGACATTTAAGATTTTTTTGCACTTGAAAATCAAATAATTAACTAGGTCTTGCACGAAATATTTGTAATCGTAGGAGCAATTCACCACGAATTTAGAATACCATATATGAATTTAATAAATTAATATATCTTACACCATGAACTGATGACAAATCAATAAGGATGTTTTACGATTATTCTTGGCTTGTTTTTCTTCTCCATTTCTCATTAATATTGACAGCTTTCAATGGGGTAAGCAATTATTAGAGCGTAGAGTGGAGATGGGATCTAGCCAGATATATAATATAACCCTAGGATCCTTCCATCACAGGATTTTTAGAATGAGCCCACACTAACTATCAGGTCACATCTGCTAAAATCAAGACCTTAACAATAGTGGGTCAATAAATTAAGCCTTATAAATCCAGTTCAAATCATCTGCTACACAACGGTGCTACATCTCCTCCTCTATTTATCAATATATATCACGTGAATTGATGAGCGGTTGAGATAAAGAAAGAGAATATTTAAAAATTTTCCCATATCATAAATTTTTTTCTTTCCTTATCTCAACCGTTCGCCAATACATTTGGTATATATTGATGAATGGAGAAGGAGATGTAGCACTTTTGCTTAGCAGAGGATCCAAATTGTTATAAATCAAGTCACATTAACAAAATTAACTTAATTAGCTCATTTTATTTTATTAAAATAAAATATTCTATTAATAAAAGTCCAAATTAAAATAAATTTCTAACAGACACATTTTTGAGAAAAGTGAAATGTAGGTGGGAAGAAGCATGTTATGAGGAAACAACTTTGAACTAAATTCCAAAATTAAAAACTTGTGTGATTTTTCCATTTTCAAGATTTATAGTGAATTAAAAATAGGTAACTTTAACTTTAGTGATTTCACATTTTCCATTCAAGCATCCAAGAGTAAATACTAATACTCAAAATGCAACAAATACATTGATACAAATATCAGTCACAACTCACGCATGAAGAGCCAAGCTTAACACACATAAATGTAACTACTGTCAATAACATTACAAATATCAGTACTTCATTATTTATTTTGTGATAGAAAGGCTGGATTGGATCTGCAGATACGTACACTCACACAAAAACAAGATTTGTTATTTTAGGCTGAATTGCGTTATTTTCCTCTCTTTTTCCATCTGATTTTGGGGGGAAAAATAAGCATGGAGCCCACTGATTTTTTTCCAGCCAAAATCGGGCGAAAAATAAGAGGAAAATAATACAAGGATCTCTATAAAATAATATTTTTCAAAATTGCCCATATGTATAACTAGGTATTTAAATAATATTACATCTTCTACTAGCATGAATCCTTGTATTTTTTAAATAGCAAGTACGACTTGTGCATTTGCATAATACATTAAAAATGTATTTCAAATATTTATTTATTTATTTTATTTTCATTAAATTATCTACGACACAATTATATTTATAACTTAATTATATTTATAATTATATAAGATTGTAGTTGTCAAATATTTCATTATATTAATTTATATATTTTATTTACATTATGCTTATTTAGTTTAATTGTATTATCTATTTTAATGCATAAATTCATAACATAATTATGATTCATAGTGATATAAGGGTATAATTGTTATTTAGTACACTAATCATTTTCTTTCCTTCCACTTTTTCATTCAAACAAACAAGAGAAAATAAATAGATTTCTGTTTTCCTTCCATCTATTTTTCTTTTAATCAAACATACCTGTGGAAAATTAAAATCCACCCATTTTCTTTCCTCTCATTTTCTTTCCTCCTATTTTTTTTCCTCCTATTTTCTTTCCTCTCCCAAACGCAGTGTAAAAGATTTCATTAATAACGTGCTGATTTGGTTCAAAATTGAAACTTACGTACCGAACATATTAAATATTAATTATAATAGCGCAAAATACACTTTGCTAGTTGTACTGTACTATTTGTAACACTTACTCTCTTATCTATATTATTATAAAAATAAAGTCATTTTTGTCACACAAATGACAGTTTTTTTTATGTGATTTTACAATTTTTGTCATTCAATTCTATGTGAAATAATAGAAATATGTAAAATTGTGGTTAGAATTGAAAATTTCCCGTAAAATCGATGCAATTCGGATGCTAATTTTTGATATGTCAAATTTACTATTTTAATTAGTAAACACATACAGTAAAAAAATAAATAGAAAGGTTAATATTTTAATATTACATTCAATTTAAAAACTCATGTTCTTAACCCACAAACCACTTTCTCTATCATTTTGGATTTTGGAAGTTAAAACCCATTTTTAATAAATAAAGTTCCTTTAAATCAATAATTAATGCTTTTGGTTCTCTCTCTCTCTCTCACACACACAAACACTTTCTCTTATTACAATTATTTGACATTTTTTTCTTCTTTTTGTGTTTATTTCTTTATCACGTAATTTTATTTTATATAATTATATTATTTTTAACTTACTATTAGTTTAATAAATTATTTCATAAAGTTCTTAAAAAAGTATTCTTATAAAAGAAATTTAAAAATATATTTATATTTTGATCCTAAAAAACTTTAAGCACTAAATTAAAGTATGTATTTTTTTATATTTTACATAAGCGTAGAGTGTGCGGCACTGCTAGTATTATCAAAAACATTATTTACCTACTTGAATTTGATTATCCTAAATTCTAGTGACAAAATTACCCTGTATTTCATTATTCATGTATTTTATGTTATTGTTTTGATATCAATATTTGTGTAAATAGTTATTTTTAATTTTTCTTAGTACACTGTATTTTGAAATGCCAAAAAATTCTCTAATTTATTAATTTTCATTTCTCAAGTAAAATATTTATGTACATTTTTAATGAAAAGATAAGTAGTTAAAATAAAATATGAAAAAATTATTTTTCCAACAACTTAATTTTAATTAGTT